>JASKGM010049731.1:0-15343 GCA_034509205.1 Ceratonia siliqua
CTTAAGTGGGGGGGGGGGGGGGGGGGGTGGAAGGAGTGGACTTTGATTCATATTGGATGTCAAGTCCTAACTTGCTCATACGTTTCTATCTTGAGGAAAGTTAGCGGCCATAGAATACAAAAAGAGTTGAGGTCTGAGGTCAACTCCCTTATGGAATTGCCCACAACATGGCGCATATTCAATAATGAAACACATCTGTCAAGAACAATAATGTTTGGTTCAGTACATTAAAATAATTGAACAAAGTACAATTGCTAGATTAATTATCATAATATTTAAAATTATCTATCAATTTCACATTTCGGCGTCTTTCTCTTTCTCTTTCTGCTTTGTTATGTACTATTTAGTATTATTAGTAATTTAAAAATTCAGTGGTAGCCACACGCAGATAAAAATCTGGGCTATTTTGGAGCACCCTTGTCCGCTAGCTGCACACACAGAAATAGAATGGGGACCTTGTTTAAGCAAAGATTATCACATTTTGGCCAATGCAGCTCAATTACGTGTCCATCTTACGTAGGTAGTTCCATAATTAATCAACTACTCTGATTAGTTAATAAAGCAAGGAAGTGTCTGAAAATTTTGGCTATAGCAAGGTGTTATGCTGCCATTGGCACAAATATATAAAACATAGGCATCCTCGAAGTGCAGTTTTAGCATAAAACAAAATAGTAAGAGATTATCATTTCGGAAGGTTGTCTCATGTCTGTGTCAAGATCACTCTTATTGGCTGAACATGTGTGCGTTTACAAATATATTATCGTAATAATCATTGCTGGCCCATTTAGGTATAGTGGTTCCAATATCAATCAATATCTTTCCTCTCTCAAGTCTCAAGGTATGTTACCACTCAACACCCTCTCATGGTGGTCCACATACATAACAAGGATTTCAGTGCATGAACAATAATATCTTGATCATGATTAATCCTTACAACACCTCAGCTTCGTTTGCTTAGGGTTCAATATTCAAAGATACTAGTTCTTATTAGTTGAATTATGTGAAATTAGTACTAATTTTCTCACTACCAACCAGAATCATTTTTGTCAGTCGCAACTGTTTTCTGCAATTTTCTTCTGCGTTTTCTAAGAAAATGATGCTGACCAACAAAGTAAAACAAGAAAGGTCGTTAGTGCAACAGATAGATCCCATAATACTGAAGAAAAAAACCAATTTTTTTGTTTGACCGAATATTAATCAACAAAAGACAACAACTGTGTTTTTCCACATCAGGAGTATGGTGATCAACACAAAATCTAGAGCATTTGAAATGTTTCTAGAATTCTACTTTTTTTTTCTTTCCAGTGGTAGCCAAAGCTTCTGTTTTACCAAGAACCACAGTAATGCTCTTCGCTGCTATTCACTAGGAAAAAGCAGATTCTATTATTTGGGCTACCCTGTTAATCATAGATCCGACTTTTTGCTTGGTGGAGTACATGTGCAAGGTTCCATATTGTTCAACTTCATAATCACACAGATTCAACCTTTCTCCCTCCATTATTGTTTGCTGGCTTGAATTACAAGCGGCATCAATGAAGTGTTGATCAAATAGATTTGCGCACATGGCGATGGGCAGGACCAGTTCTGATATTTGGACGACCAAACATCTATTGACAGTGCAATATATTCAAGGGGCTGACCCGGAACCTCACACTGTACACTTCAACTATAGCAATCACTCAGTCAGAATCTCAATATTTCTTTCTTTCTAATGATTTTGTTTACCGCAAAATGCAAACAGAATCCGTTAATCAGGATTACTGTTCCTGTATTAGCTGTTGCCTCGCCTCCTCAGGTCCAGTTGAGATCCAAGTGCTTAAATTTGTGACTATAGAAGAGGCTTCAGTGGGAATGTCAAGAAATTCCATCATAGTTGAAGAGGAAAAAACAATTTCGAAAAGTAATTTAGTATGGATGGTAACCCTTCTTTCAAGCTTCAAGTTATCTGCAATATTATGTAGGAAATCCTATACACTATTGGCTGGTAGACCAATCCAAGTTTTTTCTTTTCATCCTTTCTTTTCCCCTTCTTTCTCACGTTCTTTTCTGCAGTAATGATGAATACTGCTCCATTTGAACATTGTTTTAGGCTTCTACATTAACTATCCAATATCACCTTAAACTTGCATGTCTAGAAGTTTAAAGTATATAGAAACTTAATGAGGCTAAGTTATTTCTTCTTCAAGACGATGAGGCAGTTTATATTCCAAAAAAACTCAATCCATGTGAAGTACATTTCACAAGGCAGATATATATGACTCTTGAAACTATAATCTTAAGTAGTTAGTATCCATTCACATTTTGGATTCCTCACACAGCACTAGAAAAGAAAGGCTAGATATGTGTATTCTTCCAATATTGCTGCTAGAAAAAAATAATCACAGCAATAATCTAGGGATGAATACCATATAAATTTTTCAATGACAAAAGACAGTCTCGTACAAAGCTATTTAAATGGGGAATACAATATTTGAGTAGGTTGGTGCTGTACAAATGCAGTATATCTCCTGCTCTACTTCAGTTGTTGGGGCTTGGGACGTTCTTTCTTGAGAGCAGTGAACTTAGCAGCTATATCATCATAGTCTGGCAACTTGGGATGGACATGATTGGGATGTTGTCTTTGCAGTTTTTGGGCCGCTCTGGGGGCATTGTCGTGCCTCCTGAGTAGGAAGTAGCCCTTGGGTTGGCAACATAGGATGAAGCAAAGCAGCCCAGGGACTTTCTGGAGCTCCATATGCTTGGATTTTCACTATGTGATTTACCTTGATCCATGTCACTTTCATCAGAACCAAATTGAATTTTTTCTCTTCTAGACAGGCCAGACAATCTGAACTTAAATAGTCTTTGGTCCTTGCAGGCACCATCTTTTTTTGCAGAAAACTGATATTCTTCACTGTTATCAACATACTCTACCATTTCCTCAGGATATGGAAGCAAACTGTCACTTTTTCCAGAACATGTCAAAGCCATTCTTTCCCCTTTGACTTCCAAACAAGAAGGAGAGCTAAGGATAAATGGGGGATATTTCTGAACAGTTGAAATCATCGCAGAAGTATTGGTTATGCTAGATCGTCCAAGAGAACAAGAATCACTCGGTTGGGACAAGAAGGTTTTGACAGATGAATTAACAAAGATGACATTTCTTTTTATCTCTTCAACCTCAGAAGGATGTATTTCAGATCCTGCAATTGCATCATTTATATGGTCATCTTTTTCCACTACTTGACACCCTTTGTTTTCTTTCACCTGTAGAATGAACTCTTCATAATTTGGAACAATTAAACAAGATAGATTATTACATATTAATATCAGATTGACGTGGAACAACTAAATCACCTGTCCTTGTGGCCAATCGGGGTAGTATCCAATAGGTAAAAGCTTTGGTTGGAGGCATTAGTCCCTAGTTATCTGATCCACCACTGTACTTCAGATCATCTGGCACAGACTTTATAGAGAGGTTCTGTTTTGAATGTGATTTTGAAAGTTCATGAGTATATATACATACATTAATTAAAGAGTAACTGAATCAACCTTGAAGTTGTTTTAGTTGGAAAAACCTGATGGTATACAAGGTTCCCAGGAAATAACTCGACAGCAGTTGTTGCAAACCTCTACCGTAACGCTGTCCAAAGAGCTTCCTGATGGCACAGAGCTCAGGAAGATCCCCAATTCTCGCTGAGGTAAATATAAGACCAGAAACTGCTACACTAATATCATATGGGCAGTCCCTACTTTTGGCAAGTTGAATAATCAGATCAATGTCTTTAATAGAGAAGCAGGTAGCTAAAAGAAGAAAGAGCGGAAGGGAGAGGGTAACTTTTAATCTAGGTTGTTAGCAAGTCATACCTGTGCCTTCTGATATAGGAGAGTTGAGTAAGAATAAATTCACAGTAGTGATCTAACAATTCATAGGCCGCAGCTAAGCTTTCATCTCTAATGACCTGCTCAACCTGAAGGTTTAAGAAAAATTATTTGTGGCTGCAAAATGAGATGCTCAATAATAAGGAATTAAAGATATTATATAATTTAGCCTTATTGATGTAAAAGTTTAAGTCACAAAATCAGAATATCCTTTGATCACATTTAATTCGAGGTTCTTATGATTTTATTTTGATATTGATAGCATACAGAGTTTCAGATTTCTTCGACAATTCAACATATATGTAGTTTAAACTGAATTTGTGTTCTGCATTCTTTGAACAACAGGGAGTTCATTAGCATAGCTAAATGGCAAAGGTTGTGACCTTTGAATTACTATAGTTGTAGATTGAGCTTTACGAGGAGAATTTGGCCAACTAGTGCAAGACAGAATCGCATGCAAGCTATTTGAACTGATATGATTTGAAGGTGCAACTATATAATACAACCTTGTATTTTGAAAACCATCCCCCAATATGATACGAAGTAAGCATTTATGATACTCAACAGAAAGATCTTGGTATACCCGATTAACAGCAATTTCTTCATGGCCATTCTTAATTAGCTCAGCTACGTCTTTGCGTAATTGCGTTGCTGTTACAAGCCTCTTGTTCCTCAATAGCTTGAGCCGGCACCGAGCTCTTTTAATCACCTTCTTACTGTAACTCAGTAAAACATAAAAGGGATTGTTAAACAAAAGAATCTCAAGTTTTCAACTTATATATAGCAGTTACCAACTTACCATTTAGAAGCTTTTCCCCACCCAAACAAGATGTCAAACATGTCTAAAATTAATATGATATATAGCGGTTTTCTGGATTCGTTGGATGAGAAGGCAAAAACAAGGGTTGTGGGGAATAAGGAGGCAGAGTCAAAACAGGGGATGAAAAATGATGCAATAAGGGAAAAAAAGGGAGATGGGTGGGAAATTTTTCTCCAATAGACGGGAGAAGTGAAGTAGAAAAGAATTATGCACCCTTTGTTTCTATAGTTACATCTAAGTATATTTGATTTATTTTACTTTTGCTACTTAAGGAATAATACAAAAAATCTCTAAATAAACATTTCCCAATTTATTTTATTAATTTTAAATAGAGAAAATATAGATATTTTAAAAGTTAAAAAACTATTTTACTAAATATACATTCCTAAATTTGTTTAAGACATATATTAACTATAAATAAAATAATTTACAAGAATTTATTTAATTAAAAAATTCTGGTTTAAGACATAGAAAATATGTTACTTAGCTATATTTTATGGTCAACTATCCACTTAAACTTATAATACATGTTTTTGTCAATGCATGTGTTAAGATCGAAAGATCAAGTTAGATTGGTGTTGATGAGTGTATGTCAGTTAAGTCTTGATAAATCATGCTAAAGAGTACACATGAACTGAAAGGCAAAGTTAATGATACCTAAACTTCGACGGTGAAGTCTGTTTGGTCCGAGCTAAGAAAAGGTAATAAATGCTGGAAGTCTAAAAGTGCATTTTACATGTGGAGAGGGATATTTATAGAGATTGAAGGATACAGCCATAATTGTGGAAGTGCATTATACCTGTTTTAGTCTCTTACTTTTAGGAGCGTTTTCAATTTAACCCCTGAGTGTAAAGTCTTCTAAAAAATGCCTCTCACATTTTATTTTCGCATCATTTAAATAATTCTGTCAAGATTTCGTTTACCATACTAGTGGAAGTGTTTACGTGTCTATGACATAGTAACTTGAAATACCAAATCAGACCCAAATAACACATTTCGTATTTGACTTTTATGTGTATTCTTAATTTAGTCCCTGACTTTTATGTGTATTCTCAATTTAATCCCTGACTTTTGTGCATAAATTTAATTCTTATATAATATTTATAAATCATACATAAAATTACAAATATATCTATATTTATAAAACTTAAGATGTTAAAGTTTATTTTTATTAGTAAAATTATCGATTCATGTTCGTTATGCTAATTTATTGAAATTAGAAAAAAAATTTATAAAAAAATATTAAAAATTAATAGGCAATTAAAAATAATAAAACTTTTAAGTTGTAATAATAAATTAAAACCAAGTTGAGAAGTAAAATTATTAATATTAGTTGAGAATATTAATAAATTTAAATTTTTTTAAATTAGAAAAAATTTTTTAACAAAAATTTTTTAAAATTAATTAGTTTTTTATACCTAAATTATATATAGATTGTATAATATTTATATAATTTTTTTACAAATTATACTTAAATTGATAAATGTAACTATATTTAAATTCTAAATATCAAAAATTACGTTTTTATTAACTAAATTAGATATTGATCGTCCTCATTTTTTTTATAGAATTATATAATTTTAATAAAACTTCAAAAAATGAATAAGTAATATAAAAATATTAAGAGTAAAAGAAAAGGAGATAAAATTTTATCTAATAAAAAAAATTTAATTTGAATTTTATAAGTATTGAAGAGGATAAGATTAGGATATCTATTACTATTATATGTGTCAAAGTTGTGAATAATATAGTACCTATTACTTTTTGTTTAAGAAGCTTATGTTATAATCGTTGGATTATTTTGATTTTTTTTTTGTAATATGAAAGTTTAGCGAAGTGCAAATTTGTTAAGTTAATAGAAATTATTTTTTATAAACATGATTCACTATTTTGGATTGACTATTATTATTGTCACTAATTATTATTATTATTATCAAGAACCCATAACATACTATATTTGTTAGATGATTGAATTTTTTCTTTAAGCGATCAAACCAATAAAGTCATTTTCATAAGATAAACAAACAGATATAAGCCTTATAAATTGTAATTAGGAACTAAACTGAAAACATGCACAAAAATTAAGAACTAAACTAAGAATGTGTAAAAAAGTCAAGGACCAAATTGAAAAGACTTACAAAAGTCAAGAACGAAATAGATTATTTGAGTCTAACTTGACATTTCAAGTTGCTATGTCATGAATATGTAAGCACTTTCGTTAGTATTATAAACGAAATCCCGATGAAAAAATTTAAATAATATGAAAATGAAAGGTGAAAGATTTTTTTTGAGAAGACATTACCGTCATACACTAAAATAGTATTTTACTTGAAAAGAGGAGGGTGCTTTAGTCCCGTGTGGCTGGGACCTAAATCATGTAGAATGGGTTAAACTGTTGTTAGGCCCTTGACATTGTATGTATGGTTTCGTGATTTTAAAAATTCTCAATTTATATTATATTTTAAACATTATTTTTTAATCAAAGTACAATTCACATCAATTTTTTCTTATTTTTGCAATAAATTTTCAAGTATTTTCAATATAATAAATTTTAAAAACCATTTTCACACAAGAATTTGGTAGATGGATTTTTTCATAACTACTTAGCAATCTATGAGGGAGAACTTCTTGCATAGATTTAATTTACAAAAGATATATAGATCACATCAATAATAAATACATATGGTAATATGTCAAATGCGGGTTCAAATAAATCTCACATCTAAAATACTTATATGTACATTTATTATTGGTCTAATGTATAAGCTACGTCTATTAAAATTTTCTCTAGCATGGGGTGGATTTTGTCTACAATTTAAATAGTAAATTATGTGTCTATCATGAGCCTCTGAATTAGAAATATAGGCATATGGATTTAGTAAGGTACATAATCACATCCTGTTAATTTATAGCCATCCAATGGTGTGCTGAACATGACAGTGGGATTGTGTGGCCCAAATCCAGTCTGTGCATAATAACATAACGCGATCCTGTACCTAACAGGATCCAGGTTCAAAATATAGCCATAACATGAAGGTAAGGTAATTTGATCATCGAGTAGGGCTCTAACAAAACGAGGAGTGCATAAAGAAACAGTTGGCTGCGTGGTTGTTAGCATTCTTGTTAAAGAAACAGGTAATCAAACCCACCTCTTTTGCACTCTCTCTCTGCTCGTCAACTGTTATTACAGCATGCATTATGCAAGGGTGACAAGAGCACAAACCAAACTCATTAACTAATTCTCATCTATTCTTTAATCGTGCCACTCAGTTGTTACTTTACAATGAGCCCACAATCATTCATTTGTTTGGATAATGTCCATTTTTTAATCCCATGCAAGATGCACTTTAGGTAACAACAGTTGTTATGCATGTGAGAATCCTATATTATTCCTGTTACGTTGGATAGCTCTGTTTTTGTGGGTTTATAGGGATATATCACTCATTGATTGGTGAAGTCTATATACTATAGATTGAACCCATCCAAAAACAAATGCTTTACTCAGCTTACTTCTAATGCCATTTATTTATATGCTAGACCTGGTACTTGCACATTGTATAACATGAATTGTTGACATTACCAAAATTCAAGAATGAGAGAAGCAAAATTGCACCTTCTCCGCAACAGTTGTTGTTTGGGTTTACATTTTATGAGCCTCTCTAGTATTAATTTTGAACTGTCACAAGGTACTCCGCCTCACAGTTATATGATACCCACTAAATATTGATATACTTATGACGGGGAGGAAGGTAGCCTCACTTCTATTCGGCATCGGTTCCTATTTCATGCGCTACTTCCATGCTCAGTCTGTCAGCTCGATCATCTTGTCCACCCGCAAAGCTATAAACCCGAAATGCAAGCTGAAAAGCCCGCCAAAGCATTCTAATGCAGGCCTTTCTTCGATTTTCGTTTTCGGCTGCCTCTCTTTCTTCCTGATGCAAACATCCTAATCCTATTACAGCTTACATGTTTGCTTAAAAATTTATTGGTAACCGAGTAAACATTAAATTTAGGTAGTGTTACTATTACCTTGAGTGCCAACTCCATGCAACTTGAAGAAACATCTACTAGGGACTCCTTGATTTGTATCAGAATGCCAAAATCAAAGTGAATATTGTTGCTCTCAAATTGTTTAGAATCGTCATCTTTTGATCTTTCCAATGCATCTATTTCGCCTTTGATCTGTTTAATATAATGTTATCAGGTGATGTGTCTGCAATATGCACAGTTAAACGGTGGGGAAAATTACTGATGTCTTGCCATAAGTTAAAAGAGTTTACCTTGTCGAAGTAGGATTCAACCTTGTTAAGGAGCTGCACTAGTGGAGGCGTTACTTTCCAGTTCTGTAGGTCGATAAGAATTCCTTTCAACTTTAAATGCAGTACTGCTGCAGCCCTCACTGATTCAAGTTTCTTCATAGGAAAGCCCTCAAACCTTGGTAATACCTGCATTATTAAAAGCCACAAAATTGTAGTTCTATCCCACTTCGGTCCCCTTCCAAATATGGAGAAAAGACTATTATTTTTCTTCTTGTCATCATCGATGTGTTGTAGTTTCAATAAGCCAAGCGTTGATAGAGTGTCAAAATTAAACTGCAATAATTAAATAAAGGTAACCTGAGTTTCATCAGTCAATTTCTCCAAACTCTGTTCCACGTACTTACGAAATTTGATAAGCTCATCCATATTCTTCGTTTGGAAGGAATTAATGGCAGCTTTAAGCTCCAAGATTAATTGTGCGTGCTTCATCACATCTTCTTCAATCTGTTTGAAGTATGATGATCTAAAAGTAGAGTGAAGCAAATTGATAATTAGTTAGAGAGTTCGGTTTTGTTGTACAAATATCCTATGAATATAATGATTGACGAAAATTGTAGTTGGTGTGTTATATATTTAAGACCTTTTCGTTATCTCTGTTAGCGCATCAGCCATCCCTTTTCCTTTAGGAGATCCCCCAATCTTAGTTTTTCTCCACCGAGAGGTTCCAGCCTTTAAACTGGAGCCTTCAACCTTACCTTTTAGAAGCCTGTACAAGTTACCCATTTGGGCTGACCTCTTCAATTTGGAAGCTGCTCTCTTTAGACGCATGACCTTTGTCAGAGTAAGCGGTGGTGGGGGTGGAGGCAGTGCTTCTGATCCCATAGAAGGTAGAATGGGTGGAGGAGGAGGGGTTGCAGTTTCTTTTAGAAGTTTAACTGATGATGATGGTGAAAAGAGAGTAGGACTTTTAGTTGGAAACACTGAAGGTGGGGTGGGTGGTGCTGGAGGTGGGAGGACTGCTGCTGAGTCTCTTGCTTCAGGAACCTCATTCGATTTATCTTTTGGAATTGTTGACACATCATTCTTAGTAGAGAAATTATCTTTAGGCCCCAGATCAAAGCTTACTTTGGTGGGTTCTTCTTCTGCAAGTTGATTTTTTGCATTTGGTTGGTCAACTGTCTCTCTAGTTTCATCCTCATCCACAATACTGGAATTCTGAGCAGATAAAATCTCCTGAATCCTGAGGGGAAAATGATTAGTTTGAGAGGAAGAAACATGGGAGAATTCTTCGAGTTTCACAGAAAGTGTCGGGTCGGGAGGGATTAAAGTTGAGGCATCCGGATGTGGACTGGTGACTTTGTTCCTGGAATAGATCTCACTTAATATCTTCTCGACAGTTCTCTCATTGTTCTCATCTTCATCCATCACACCGAACATCGCTTTTGCTATGTTAGTTATGCATATGAGCTTGGCCAGCAGTTTGCCAACTTCAATGCATATTAATAGCCAGTTAGACAGCTACATTTTCTCCATGCAATTCACAGAATAAAAGAAATATCTTACCAAGTTGTTCGAATCCAATGTTGTGCAAGCTTGCTTCTTCTTTGTCCTCAGAGTTGGTTAAGCCCCATAAAATCCCAACAGACTTCAACGCAGCGTAAAGATGGACTAAACCCTGTTCAGACATTTATTTGAGTTTGTTTAGCTCAGAGGCCAGGCCAATGAATCATTATTATGAAGCAATCTTTCAGTTATTCAGATCAGTAATTGAACCTGAGTGACTGAATCTTTATGACTTTCTGAGGATAGATTGAAACGAGTCATATTGGGGTACAGCTTGTGGAGATCCACTATCGTTCTTATCGCCAACTGCCAGAAGATACATATCATGTTATCTGTAGAATCAGAAATTCAACCCCAGATAAACTACTTCAGAATTATTGTCTTATAAGTAAAATTTTAAGTACTTGAGTAACAGTTGAGTCGTTGTAGGGAGGAAGGTCAATGATGTCCCTGAAGGATAATATCATATTCTTCATCTCCATCATCAATAATGAACTATCTGACCGTCCACCTGAATTGTCCATCATGGTTTCCGTGCCTTCCTTTGAACTCTCGAGTACATTTGACTGCAAGTGTAACAATTTCTTTTATCTAGTCTACAGTAATAACTTAGAGTAGCTGGAAATCATAGTGCAAATACAAAAATAGTTGTCGTTTGAACATCCACAGTCACACGTTGAGCCTTATCCTTTTCAATTCTATAGTTTTCTTCTGTAAGCAACGATTCAAGCTTTTATAATATTCAGTTCTCTCTCTCTTCACCGGGATTTAATTGGTCTTTAAAATCTGCAAAATGATATAAAGAGAAGATTATAGCCCTGTTACGTAATGAATAACCACACCTGGAATCCGCTTAATGTGCCATCGAGCAACAATGGTTCTCCAACAGACGATGGAGGCGCCATCTTATGATGATTAATTCCAACACCAATATTTTAAGGATGCTAACCTGCAAATTTCACCAGTAACCAATTAAGTAACCCTCTAATCCTAGCGAAATCTCTCCAGCGAGAATATCAATGACAAAAGGAAAACAATGAAGACAAGAAGCTAAAGTCTGAGGAGAAACCTGCAATGGGGTATGCAAGATTACAAGGAAGAGATAGCAGCAGTCTATCCGTCGCAACCTTCACCACCTCCACCACCCTGGCGGAAGCCCCGCGAGGTTATCGCTGGATTCTGACGAGCTATCATGGTCAATTTGTGTACCTTCCCTAAACTTTTGGAACTGATGGGTTGAAAGGCTGCCACTTGTACAAGTGTCCGAAGATCTAAACAACCAGAAGGTCCGGAAGAATAAAATTTCTGGGACCTGGATCGAATATGACGGACATGTTATATTTTGGTTGTTCCTATAAAAAAACGAACGATTAAGATTTTACATAATTTTTTATAATATTTTTTAAAAATATTTTTTTAAATAAACGATAACACTAGATGGTCCAAAATTTTTTTCCTTCACAGGTAATACCTTTCAATTATTAAATATTTTATGTTTACCTATAACGTTTCTTTATCAATCCAAATGTCCCTTTTTTGTGAATGTCCGTATAACGAGGGGCTGACGGGATGTATTTTTTTGTTTGTTTTATATAATAATTAATTATTGTAGGAACTAGAAACAAATTTACCTTAATTTTCGTAGGATTTTTTTTTGGCTTTTTCTCTTATTTTATTTTATTATTTTAGTTTATGTTCCTTGAATTTTAAATGGTAATATTTTATTTAATTAAGTTTAAATAAAATAATAATGTCAGATTTTTTATCATTTCTAATATAATAATAAATTTGTATACTCTTATAATTTATAACAGATTTGAAGAACATTTATATATTATATTAAATATATAAAAATTGAGGATATAAATAAATAATATTTAAAATAAGTGATTTTTATTAATTTTTAAATTTAAATTTTATTATTATATAACAAATTTTTGCCATTACTCGTATTATATTTGTATGGTTAGAGAAACGTTACATGATGTTAGAAAATTGATGATAAGTTAAATTAAGAAACTAAATACAATTTAATGATGATAAATTAAGTTTAAATTTTTTACAAAAAAAATATTAAAATATTAACATTTAACATTTACATTATATATATGATATGATGTTACCTATGAAAGAAAAATAATTAATTAAAGAAATTTTCCTTACACTATCATTTTGATCTAAAATATTATGATGGCATTTAAAATGATTGTCGTTAGTATATTGGAATAAAACATATGTGGTGGTTTTTAAGATATCAAAAGGCATGGTTTTTAAGATATCAAAAGGCATGAATGATACTATTTTGTATGATATATTCACCAATCTAAAAATTATGAGAATTTTACATACCTCAAAATAATAACTTTTATATATCAACATAAAAATTTACTATTATATGTTATATTTTGATATTTTAAATCATAATATATTTAATATACCACAATGTATGAAATGACTTCTTTAAATGTTTCTTTGATAGATATCATACAATATTTTTAAAAGCATTAGAAAATAATTCATTTAAAAAGATAGATTTGTAAGAATTATTAATTCTGGTTTAATAATTAAATAGGCGTCTGAATTCTTAAATCTTGAAAACTTTATCCAAAATTAAGAAAAAAAAAGGCTTTAAGAAGCACAACATATGTTACCAAGCCTATAATTAAGTACATTATCTTGATTTATAGGAATGACTAATAAATATGGTTATGGGTATAATGGAGATTACATCATAAAAGTTCATTTTCAATACTTTAGAGAATACTATGCTTCTTCCGTGAGATTAAGTGATAAAAAGTACACGTGATACAAATTTAAAGAGAGGGCCATACTCTCTAATCTCTATAGCACAAATTTAAGGGAGAAAACATGGTAGAGAAATCCTAAACTTTTTTCACAACAAGGATGCTCTGCTCTAATTATAGGGTAACATTCACTAACAGTTCAATTTGGTGGGTGTAATTGCTTTTAATTCTCCCATGCTACTTAAGAAGAGAATGTATTGATGATAGTCACATCACAGATTGGGTACCCAATTTATTAGCCGAGCTCACAAAGGAACATTAATGTTACAGTTACAGTGAAAAATACTACGAAGACAATATCCGAACCCGAACTCAATCTGCATTTATGTTGTCCGGCTATGCTTGTGCTCATCTCAGTCAGAACTCACGTAAAAACAGCACTTGCAACTCTTGGGTTTTAATTTCTTCCTCCATCGCCCTTCTTCCAAGGAACAACACCTTCAAGCTTGAGTCCTGTGACTAAGTATATGAAAGATCTTCTTTCATGTGACCTCCTTATCTTATCACTCTCCCCTTTTGCCTGTGAACTGCTTCAATACCTTCTCTCTTTATATATGCAACTACTTCAGCTCCTACCTCCTTCCATCACCATATTCGCCACTGCCTGATCAACCTATCTTTTATACAAACACCCAGAAAGTAAACTGCCAGAGATATTAGTAGAGAAGAAATGAAGAGCTCTTTCTCTGCTGCTGCACTTCTTCTTCTTCTTCTTCTTCAACTAGTTCATGTTCCAGTACTCATCTCTGCAAGGCACATTAGCCGGTTGCAATATTCCCGTAAGTCTCCATTTCTAAGTATTAATTTTCTATCATTCTTTTCTCATAATGTCCTGATCATCTCTGATGGTTCATGTGGCTTAACTAGGTAATGGAATAGGGCATCCAGATCTAACGTTGGGAAAGACAAAAGACGGAAGCAAAGTGGGAAAAGCAATGTTGGACATGGAGAAAAGAATGGTGAGAAAACGTAAGGGAGCGGACACGTTACAAGTGGCAGGGTCAAGGTTGCCGGATTGCTCACATGCGTGCGGGTCATGCTCGCCATGCAGATTGGTGATGGTGAGCTTCGTCTGTGCTTCCCTTCAAGAGGCTGAGACATGTCCAATGGCTTACAAGTGCATGTGTCATAACAAGTCCTACCCTGTCCCATAGACAACTCCAATGGCTTACATTCTCCCTTTTCAATAGCTTAAACATGTTGTAAACATAGTTTTTGGATCAATGCAAACTATTCTTGTTTAGTTCTTGTCAAAAACAAACATATATGTATGATTGTGTTTTGCTTTCTCTTTTTTTTTTTTTCCAATACGGACTATTATAATCACCCCAACAATCTGAGCTCCATTTTCTGCAAATCCTAATATTCCACCCATATCTAATTGTTTACAAGGTGGGACAAGGGGTAAGTAATGCTGCCTTCTACTATTAGCTAGCTTTTGTTCCTTTTTCTCCTATAAATTATCCATCCAAATTTAGCTACCTAATTGCATATGAAACATGATTAATGACTCATCTCTAATTTCTATTAATTTTTAAAAGATAAATAAATACAATTTATATAAGTAATATTCCTTAACACAATTTAATAAAATAAAAGAAAATTATTGGAAAGGATGTTTCAAAAATTAAAGAGAATAAAAAAGGAAATCCTTTAAGATAAATTATTGTTTGATGAACATCAAATTCTTATATAGTGCATTATGGCTATCAAATTCTTAATTAATACTAAGACACAATTTACTCCTGGTTATTTTATTATAATTATAATAACAAAATATTTTTTATAAAAATATTTTTTTATAAAAAAATAAATAATAGTGTTCGACACCCGTTAAAAAATTGATGCTCTTGAACTATGTAGAGATTCCGCACCAATCAATAATTTCTCTATCGTTAATGGCAATTTCAAAGTTTTATTTGTTCATATATTTATTAGTTACCACTCGTCTCCACCCCACAGAGCAATAAGAAATCTTCTCCCTACTTGCAGAGCCTACATGTTTGGGCACGTTATTATGTTAATCTTCTTCTACA
>JASKGM010049742.1:0-16196 GCA_034509205.1 Ceratonia siliqua
TTTTATCTCCTTCGAAAATCCCTCCTTCTGATTTCCAAAAAGCACCTAGAACTGTGAAGCCCTCAGCGATTAGATTTCGATTTTACTTCCCATCCTTCCTTCAAAGCCTTTCTCCGTTTTTCCTTCCCCTCCCGTCTCGCCTTGGATCCCCTTTTTATGTAGCCAAAAACTCCCGGTCTCTTCTCTTATTTCCCCTAATTCAGAATTTCCTTTTTTATGCAACCAGCAACTCTCGGTCTCTTCTCTGATTTCCCCTAATTCAGAATGTCCTTTTTATGCAGCCAGCAACCCCCGGTCTCTGTTTTCTTTACTTTCATCACCAAAGGGGAAACAAAATCCCTTGCCTTCAGCGACAGTCCCACGAGCAGAGGCAAAACGGATTAGCATTAATCACGTAACTAGCAACGGGGGCGCAGGAAATGGGTGCTGGTATTTGGGGATTCAAGGGATCATGGGTTATGGGGTAAGGTCAGAGGTTAAAGGGGGAACCGGATATTGCAGCGAGATTTGGGGGAGAAGAGGAGCGTGGATTCTGCGAGAGTGAGGGGATTAGCACGAATTAGGGAATTTAGGTTTTCACAGCTAATTTGGGGATTTTTGGTGGGGGATCCAGGTGTGAACCGGGTCTGGGGCTCCAGTTGGGACTTCTGGACTGGATCCGGTTGGAGTTGGGCTGAATGGGTTTGGGCTTTTTTTTTTTGTCTTAGTTTTTTTTATTATTTCTTTTTCTTTTATCACAACTTTTATTATTATTATTATTATTATATATATATTTGTATATTTTATTTTTTGTATATTTATTTTTATTATTTTTTTTGTTATATATATTTTTTATACTTGGACAAAATCCAGTGTTTACAAACATATAAAGAAGAGAACAAAACAATATGTTGCTCAAGCTAAATAAGGGCAAAAGAAAGTGGTATTTGAACTAGGAGATTGGGTTTGGGTGCATATGAGGAATGAGCGGTTCCCAACTCAAAGGCATTCCAAGTTACTTCCAAAGGGAGATGTTTGGTTTCAAGTTACTACGAGGATCAATGACAATGCTTACAAATTGGACCTTCAATGTGAGTATAATGTTAGTGCTACTTTTAATGTTTCTGATCTTTCTCTTTTTGGTATAGGTGAAGATTCGAGGACAAATCCTTTTGAAGAGAGGGGGAATGATGATAATTAACAAGCATAATTGAAGGATCCATTGCACATTTCAAATGGGCCAATTATAAGAGCAAGAGCTTAAAAGATCAAGGAGGCACTTAATGGCTTGATTCAAGGAACTTGAGCTGAACAACACTCATTAGTGATGCATAGATTCAAGGTGGGCCCAAAAGAGGATTTAAGCTTAATTACCTTGATTCAAGCTACAGAATGGGCCTAATTAGTGTTTGTTAAATTGGGCGTACAAAATTTGTTTCATCGTGGGAATCACATCATTCCCCTATCCAAGTTTCTAGAAAATAGATAAAGGCATTAGATTTATACTAACTTCCAAATCATACAATGCTTTTCCAAAATAGAAATTGCCAATAGTGTAGGGAATAGAAAAAATCTTTGGATCTTTTGGTTTCAATGGAAATTTTTTTTTTTTGCAATATTGCACTGCATTCTTCAGTCAACTTTCTTGTTACAAATTCCTTGAATTTCCTTTTGTTTGATAAAATTTCTTTCATAAATGTTATGTAACTAGGAATCTATGTTAAGGGATCTACAAAAGAAATGTTAATATGTAATTTCTAAAAAAATAAAGAAATTTACTAAATTGCTTATCTAAATTATGATTTCTAAATCTTTGGGGAAAAGAAATAGGGGGAACATAGGGTTTGACAGGGATGTCCTTACTAGACAAGTCAGGGACCTTGACATTTTCTAATGATGTGGTCTCCCTTTAGATGACTTCTGAATTAGGGAAGTTTTTAGACAACTTCCCTGTAGCTATTACACCATTGTCTAGATTAGTAGGGATTTCCCTACTTTCTTCTATAAGGTTTGTGCAATCTTCCTATAGGGTAGCGTTAATTTACTTCCCTAATCTTAGGGTTATGGTTTTTCCTACTCTCTTGGGTTTATTTTAGTGTTGCAGGAAAAGCACCATGTTGTTTGTTAGTGGCCTTACCATTTGATTTATCAATTATCCTACTTGATTGGCCATTTGCTTATATGATTCTTCATGTTCTTCATTAATGCTACCTGATTCTGAAAGTTGTTCTTTATTTCATTAATGAACTAAGCCAGGATGTCTTCCAAATTGGGCATTTTTTCTACAAGGGGTGGTGGATTTTGCTACCTCTAAATATTCTAATTATTTGGCCAAGATAAATTGAGGTGATTTCTCCAACCTAGATTATTCGTATTGGAATAAGGATTATTATGCCCATTCCTCACAAAATTTACTTGAGTTGGAGGTAAGGCAAAGAGGTTACTTTATTGCCACTGCACGAATAGTGGGGTCCTCCACATAGGTCATAGAAAATATTGTCGTTGAGACTACCTTGGTATATTGGGCAAACACCTATGGTTGTGATGGGTTTGCGCCACTCAACTGCTTTGTGAGGAGGCTGATTTTTCCAATTCATGCACCCCTATAACCTTCTTTGGTATGGCCCTTTCTGAATACTATTGGTAATTATTAAAGGTCAATCTCCTCTATTGGATCATAGGCCTCCTCATGACTTTTATTCATAAAGACCCTACCTTTATATGTATCAATGGTAGAGTGTAAGTTATCATCTAAACCATTGTGTAGAGAGTCTGTACTTGAAGCCAAGGGGGACGTTCGTGATGTGGGCATTTTCTGAGTAGTTATTTGTATCTCTCCCAAGCTTCGTATGGGGACTCTCTATCATGCTTCATGAATTGAGTGATATCATTACGCATCTTCGTTGTCTTGGAAGGGGGTAAAAGAACTTTGCAAGGAACATTTGAGCTAGCCCCTATCGAGTAGTTATCGTTCCCTGTGGCAAAGAGTTGAGTCATCCTTTTACTTTATCCCTCAAGCTGAATGGGCAACAATTTCAGCCTGATTACATCATCTGACATCCCATTATACTTGAATGTATCACAAATCCCTAAAAAACTTTCTAGATATATGTTGTCATTTTTAAATTTAAATATCATCTAAACTTCCTTAATAAATTTATAGTTTTAGTATATGATATAGGTATTTATCGTAATCTTTTACTATATAGTTTTAAATTATAATATAAGTTCTTTTAATATAATTTTGAAATTTATTATAAGTTAAAAGAATTGACTGTAATCTCAATTATGATTTAAATTTAGATATAGTCATTTTTTTTATCAAAATTATTTTTAACATTTTATAAATATTTATTATGACACTAATATTTATATGGGGAACATTTCAAAAGACATTTTTTTTCTTCTAACATTATCTTGTTTTTCCTTTATCTTTTGTTCTTTAAATTAAACTTTAAACTTTTTTTTTATTTTCATTCATTTTACACAAACATTTAACATGAAATGGATTTCTATTAAAATTTTAAATATCAACTCATATTTCTAGTAATAAAATACTTTTAGATATAATTGTTACCACATAAGACAATAAGAAATTTAAACATGACATGAGGTACATTATTTTCTTATTATAACAAATTTTAAATTTAATTAGAATAATATGTTATAAATAATTCCACATCATTCTATGACTTGACTAGCCATGTTGCCACAAAGGTAATACTATCGATGAATTAAAATGCAATAATAAATGCATCATAAATAATCCATAGCTATAAAGCATGCCCATGCATTGCACGAGGCCACAAACTAGTTTACTCTAGGAAATTTATGTCACAAGTCTAAGTTAGGATAGCTGATGTCCTTAGGCCTGAAAAATATTTAAGATTGTGCAACGTGTGTTTTTGAGCACATGTTGTCTAATACCGAATTTGAACTAAACTAGAAAACAAACTTTGGCGTGCATTGAGGGCACCCTTTTTGGTATTTTGGGAAACCAAAAGTGTAGACAATATAGTAAAGGCTCTAGGAAGCTACAATAAGGGCGACAAGTTAGATCTCGTAAAAATGCAAGGTCTGGTCGATCAGACCTAATGGAGGACTCTTATAAAAAGGAACCACATGCAGAAACTTGAAGGAAAAGGCAGAAAAGATGTTCTAAGGTTCTGGGAAGGTTCTGGAAAGATTTTAGAGCATTATTTTGAGTGGATCTAGTCACTTTAACTCAAATAATTCCTTTTCTAGTTATTTTGGTTATATTTCCTTCGTAGTACAAATTTTTATTCCATTGTCAGACTGAGTTACTACATGCATGGGTTCTTGGAACTTCACCATTGCTCACTCTAACAAGAGAGGAATCTATAAGCTATCTCCACGCATTCTAATAAGTGGTTCAGTGACAAAAGAAACCACATGCATGTTAGTTCTTAGGACTTAACCATGATTCTTGATTTTTAAGTTCATGCAAGGTAAACCACATCTAAGGAGTTTCTAACTTAACTTTGGACTTGTAAACAGGTTAGTGATGATTCAAGATGTGATTTGAAAACTTTAGATCAAGTTATAGTGGATTCAACTTAGTCAATAGGGTTTGAGTTAGATTAGTAGTATCCGAAAAGTGACCAAGGTGAGTAAAACCGTACTTTAAATTGTGTTACGATCTGAGTGGTTAGGATTTGACATATTTCGTGAATGTATTACATAGTAGATTATGAATTTGAGAATTTAGGAAATATGAGTGGTGATGGACACACATAAAAATCTTAGTGGTATCATGCATATAAATAAGAGAAAGATTAGGGTGTCTAGAAGAATTACATTATAGGGTAAAGAATACACAAGTATGATAATTATGGTTCATAGGAGTTACTAGTACATGCATTATTTGTTAAACGAGGTAGTAAAGATAATATGTTTATAAGAAGTTGATTGATACTAATGATATTTTAAGGTTTTTACTTCCTGTGGGGATGTACCTTGTTTAAAGCCATTGTGGAAAACTTGTTTGAAGTGTTAAGGAAAAGTCAGTTATTACATATGAAAGTTGAGGATACAGTCCAATTAGTGAAGCACATGCATTGCGTTATTTTTACAACATAATTCTTCATTACACTTGTTTTCCTACTTAAATTGCATTTTCTTGTAGAAGCATTAAGATTGATTATTGATGATTAGTAAACCATGGTAGTTCTTGCATTTGGTGAAATACATGACATATCATGAAGTTATGTCGGCTTCCTCAGGAATTAGTAGGAACTAAGATATTTGTAATATATCTATAAGATTTGTGATTTTAGAGAGATGATTTTAATGAAAACTATGGTATTAAATGGCGTATAAGTATGCATTCTATGGTAATTAGTTGAGGAACTTTATTTACTAAAATAGTTTATACATAAATATTCCACACCATTATTATATAAGGGGATTCTATAGTATTCCTAGGTAGAATAGCTATGTGCACCTAAGACATGTAAAACCTAGGTAGAATAGCTATGTGCACCTAAGACATTTAAAACCAGAGTTCAAGTCCCACGATTGTGTATGGCTTTGAACCACCTTCAGACTATGGTGCTTTGATTAATAGTGTTAAGATTTTTATGATTAGCTAATTCCATGACCTTAATCTAATATTGTTTTATTTCATAAGTTATATATGTGTGTCTGTGTTTATATAGGAAAAGGAAAGCTATTAGCCTTGATTCTCTAGACTCTTCTCTCTCACGATTAGGATCTTAATTGAAAGCAGAATAAGAATAAATAAGTGGCACTGAAACAAAACAAGAAAGTGAAATAAGATTGAAAGGGGGAGGTGAGATTGGAATTCAATTGGATAACTCAACTGATATAAGAGATAGAATACGAAAGGATGTCCAAATTGAAGTGATGTGCAGTAACGACATAGTTTATTTTTTTGGATATTGAACTTCCCATCGTTGATGTAGATGGTTGCCACTCTTCAATCAAAATCATACTAATTTGGTTGTTGTAGAAGAATTTTGAAGAACCCTTAACCATACATTTACTTGAAGTTTCAAAGGTCCT
Source organism: Ceratonia siliqua (assembly GCA_034509205.1). NCBI lineage: Eukaryota > Viridiplantae > Streptophyta > Magnoliopsida > Fabales > Fabaceae > Ceratonia > Ceratonia siliqua. The sequence continues at coordinate 6,025 of JASKGM010049742.1, forward strand.
GAAGGGAAAAAGCCTGGAGTTCCAGGAACAAATCTTTGAAGGTTTCAAAGTGGGTATGCTACAGAAGGCCTAGAGTTTTAGGGTATTGCAGAGGCTAAGGTTTGACTACAGTTTAGTAAGCTGTATTGTGACTTTTTATTATTTTGGTATGTTGTCATTATTGTCACCCAAAAGTTTGTAATTAACTTGTCTATAGTGGATTTGAGGTGATGCTTTACACCCGAAGTGATTTTTATTTTTAAGATTTCTTCAAAAGTTTTCCACTTCGTCAATAAATTGATTGTGTCTATTTTATTTATTGTTTATTAATTTTAATTTATTGCATAATTGTTGATTATTTTTTAGGTTGTGTGATTCTAAATTTAATTGAATTTAATATTTAATTTCACTTATTCACCCCCTCTAAGTGTTAGTTAAGTCTAAACTTAGGATTTTTCAATTGGTATCAAAGCCAAAATTCGATCCTTGACTCAACATAAATGGATAAGTCTCAATCACTTAGTATACCCCCGTTCTTTAATGGTGATAACTATGCCTACTAGAAAGTTCGCATAAGAAATTTTCTCAAGTCTTTAGATGAGAGGGTTTGGATAACTATAGTTAATGGTTGGAAAGCACTCATTGTCATAATTGAAGGGTTAGTGTTCCCAAAGAGACCAACTCTTGGTCCAAGGACGAACTTAGTGAGTGTAACTGGAATAGAAAGGGAATACATGTTATTTTCATGGCTATGTTTCTTGATGAACTTAAGAAGATCTCCATGTGTGATACCTTTAAAGAAGCCTGGAAAATTTTAGAAGTTACACATGAAGGTACTAGGACTATTAAGAACTCTAAACTTCATATGTTAACTACTAGGTTTAAGGAAATTCACATGAAGGATGATGAGTTATTTGATAAATTCTATGCTATGTTGAATAACATAGTTAACTTTAATTTCAACCTAAGAGAGAGAATCCATGAACATAGAATTGTCATAAAAGTGTTCAGATCATTACATGAAAGGTTTAGGCCCAAAGTTATAGCCATTGAAGAGTCAAAGGACATAGACAGTCTTAGGATTGAAGAACTAGTTAGATCTCTTCAAACCTATGAGTTGACCTTGCCTACCCAAAAGAAAACTAAGCCTATACCTCTTAAGACTGTAAAAGAGGACCATGGTGAAGATACTAATGATGATTCACTTGATGATGAAGATATGACTATGTTTGCTAAGAAGTTTAGGAAGTTTTTCAAATCCAAGAGAGATGGTTGATATAGGAATAAGAAAAACTTTGAAAAGAACAAAGGTAGCTCAAGTGAGGATAAGCAAGTAGAGAATGATAGGAAAATTTCTAGAGATCAGAAAAATAAAAATTCCAAACTTTTTAGTGTCAGAGATTTAGGCATATTTGGGTAGAATATCCTGACTACTTAAGAGCTGAAAAGAAGGCTATGAATGCCTTCTTATTTGATGATGAACCTAAGAGTAGCCCTACTGATGATGAGTCTTCTAGTGATGAGAAAGGAGATTATCTTGTTAAAGTGCCTAGTAATACCTCTGAAAATGGAGAGTTTGTTTGATGAAGACTCTGGAAGTGAAAATCAGCTCCAAGTTGCATATGATAAACTTTTTGAAAAGAGTCTAAAAGTGAAAACGATGAATAATTTGACTTTCAAAAAGTTGAATGAGGTAGAGTTGGAGAAAGAAAAACTACAGTGTACTCTTACTGAGAATGAGGACACTATTAACCAACTTAAGGAGATGAACCTCACCATAAAAGAAAAAGTTAAAATTCTAGAAGGTGATCTAAAATAGTCTAAATCCCAGCTTTTAAGGTTCTCCCTTGGAGCCAAACAGTTAGATCAATTATTGTGTCAAGGAAAACAAGCTAGGAATATAAGTGGTATAGGATATGATCAGATTGGACGATTTGTTGCATCTCACTCTAATATTAGCTTTGTGTGTGCAATTAACAACATGCAAAATGAGGAATCCAAAACTCCTTAAATTTCTTTGAGTGACAAGGGTTCTTAAGAGTAAAACTACCATGTCTCAACCTATACTTACTCTTAGGAAACCTGGTTTTAGAACCTTTGTCATCCAGGTTTGTCCCCATATGCCATTTTTTTGGGAAATTATGTCACATTAGGTTAAACTGGCTTAAACTAGGATATTCCAAAAGGGTTAATAATAAGATACATAATGGGAATGAATATTGGGATTTGACTAGACAAATTTAGGAGTTAGCTCATCAAAATAAAATTATCAATATGAGTATCTTGGAATTGTCTAAGGTCAACAGTTTTAGAACTGGAGTATCATTAGTTAATAATACATGTATATGGAGAAGAAAGACTGAGAACCAACTAGCTGACATCTCCACTAAGCCCTTTTATGATAGTAGGTTTGAGAACCTTACAAAAGGCATAGGAATATGTGCTGCACCTTAGGTCATGCATCTGTACCTAACATGCATAGATACATGACATTAGAATAAACTTGCATACTAAATATACATGCATACATAACATTAGAATATGCTTGCATACATGAAACACCTGCATTCTGTTTTTAAGTTGTTTGTTCTTTTACATCATATTCTTGGGATGAAGAATAAATAAAATTGTTTTTATCCCAAATGAGTGCTTAAATTTTATTTCTTGGAACTTGATATTGGTATTTAATAAATATAAATGCATACATGATATTAGAATATGCTTGCATACATGAAACACCGCATTATGGTTTTAAGTTGTTTGTTATTTTACATCATATTCTTGGGATGAAGAATAAATAAAATTGTTTTTATCTCAAATGAATGCTTAAATTTTATTTCTTGGAACTTGATATTGGTATTTACTAAATATGCATGCATACATGACATTAGAATATGCTTGCATACATGAAACGCCCGCATTATGGTTTTAAGTTGTTTTTTCTTTTACATCATATTCTTGGGATGAAGAATAAGCAAAATTGTTTTTATCTAAAATGAATGCTTAAATTTTATTTCTTGGAACTTGATATTGGTATTTAGATACTTGCTACCCTATATAGGTTATGCTTTCACATTCACACATGCACACATGGAACTGTTAATAGGGATTTAACTACATGTGTGAGACTTTAGCAAGCAATCAGTATTGAGTTAATTAGATTACTGGGTTTGCATTGACCTCTGACTAGCAAACACTAACTATCTAAATGGTCCCCATTGTGCAAAATAAAAAATAAAATTATCTGAAAATGAAAGAGGCTTCTCAAATAAAAGAATCAAAAGCAAAGAGGAAGGTCAAAAGACCACATCAGAAAAGTATAGTGAAGCATAAAGACAAGGGGAGAAAATGTAAAAGAATATCAGTAAAAAGTGTTAGGTCCTAGTGGCATTAGGTTTAACTTGTTTACTCTAGGTTGCCATGTTATCTCACTACTGATTCTAGGTATTTAGCTTATCTCTTCTCACAAACTTAAAGTTTAAGTCTAACTGCCACCTTCTATTGATTGATGTTTTTGATTTTTTGCTAATTGTTGTTTCTGAATTTTCACTGTTGATGCTATTTGTTTTGATATTTTCTGATGCTGATAAATGGATGCACTAAGTGAAATTGCTTTATCTAAATTCTGGTGTATTAACTCTTGTCAATACTACATTCTTCACTTGGTATTTGTGTTTAATACGCTGCAGGAGATAGGTACTTCTTTGAAGATTTAGTTGAGTGTGAGTCCGTTTTAAATTGTAAATGGTTAGGCTTTATTTTGTGATTATCAGAGCCCTATCCATATGGTTGAGAAATAGGTTGATGTTTTGTCACAAAATAGCCAAAGGAGGAATTTGTTAAGATTTTTATGATTGGTTAATTCTGTGACCTTTGTCTAATATTGTTTTATTTCCTGATATATATATATATATTATACACACACACATATATATTATACACACGCATATATGTGTGTATATGTGTTTGTGTGTTTATATAAGAAAAGGAAAGTTAGTAGCCTTAATTCTCTGGACTATTCTCTCTCACGATTGGGATCTTAATTGAAAGCAGAGTAAACAAGTGGCATTGAAACAAAACAGGAGAGTGAACTAAGATTGAAAGGGGGAAGTGAGATTGAAATTCAATTGGACTACACAACTGATATAGGAGATAGAAAAAGGGAGGACTTCCAAATTGAAGTGGTGTGACATCGATATAATTGATTTTTCTAGATATTGAACTTCCCATCATTGATGCAGATGGTTGTCGTTCTTTAATCAAAAGTGTAATGATTTGGTAGTTGCAGAAGAATTTCAAAGAACCTTCAAATATACATATACTTGAAGTTTCAGAGGTTCTAAATGGAAAAAACCTGGAGTTTCAAGAGCAAATCTTCAAAGGTTCGAAGTGGGTATGTTATAGAAGGCCTAAAGTTCTAGGGTATTGCAGAGGTTAAGGTTTGGTTATAGTTTGATAAGTTGTATTGTGGCTTTTGATTATTTTGGCATGTTGTCATTAGTGTCAACCACAAGTCTGTAAATTCTTTGTCTATAGTGGATTTGAGGTGGTGCCTTACACCCGGAGTGTTTTTATTTTGAATAATTCTTCAAAAAATTTTCACTTTGTCAACAAATTTCTTGTGTCCATTTTATTTATTTTTTATTAGTTTTAATTTATTGCATAATTGTTGATTGGTTTTTTAGGTTATGTGATTCTAAATTTAATTGAGTTTAATATTTAATTTCACCTATTAACGCTCTAGGTGTTAGTTGAGTCTAAACATAGGATTTTTCAAACAGCATAAGAACTTGAATATTGAGACTTGGGGCACCATACACTTTTATCACATGTAAGACCTTAGGTTCAAGTCTGAGGCTGGGTAGAGGATTTTGCCACCTATAAGACCTTGGGTATTAAGACTTGGGGTCAGGTTAAAGGTTATTCTTCCAGAAGGAAGATTGTAGACTACTCCTTGATACTTTGTTGATTTCCTTACTTTATGTGATTAGTCTAAACCCAAGTACATACTGGACGTTGTAAGTATACATCTATTATAGAATTCTTTCAAAGTATATTGTGAATATGTAGATATAAACATTTATCTTAAGACTCATTTTATAAAAAATGATTGGATATTATGTGAATTGGACATTTATTCGAGGAAAGAATATCATAGGATTGCATAAATCATAACACTATTTATATTTGGTTTTCCTCATTGCGATAGTTGAAAGCTCACTTCTCAGGGATTATCATTTTGAAGATACAGGAAGCATTTAGTGAATAACTGTCCGACTCCGATTGCTGCAGTTATGTTTAGACTTACGGGATTGTGAGAGAAAGAGAATTGGTTGCTCAAATTGTTTTAAAGGATCTTTTATTTATATATTGTACTCATTGAAAGATTTTATAAATATCAGAGTTATTCTTACAAAGTGATTTTCAGTACTTTATTTCGAAAGGAAAGATTTCAGTTGAGTGTAATTTAGTAAAGGCTGGCTTGGACTAGAGGACTAGCATGTCTTTAGTGTTGGTGCCGGTCACGGTCTGATGGGTCGTGACATGTTGATTACAAGATCTGAACTGTAAAGTTCACATCAATTTAAATAAACAAAGAGAATAAGGTAGACAACTAGCAATCCTAGTCTCTTATTAACCCATGGAATGGGTACATTGAATTAGACGAAAGGATCAGGATCCCCTAATTTTATTATGGTGTAAATTTATTTAAATCTCAATAGCTCAATCGAATATACTTCATATCATATCCACTGTTAATCTCAAGCCAAATTAGCAATTAACCTAATCAACAAAAGCTCACCGTCATATGTCTTCCTTTACCTCGTTTTATTGAGTTCAGAGTTATAAAGAAGAGAGCAATAAAGTTCCATACGCAAATGAACGCTCAAACCATCCTCTGCCACAGTGAGGAGAAATTGGATAACTAATTGTCGAGAGTAAAAAATTAATGAATTAAAGTAGTGTCGCTTGTTTTATTTCTATCACCATTGCCACCTTCAACTCAAAAGCTTAATCATTTGAATATCTAAAAGATTCCAAGCAATCGAAGCAACCGAGCACCTCTGAGTCTATCAGAATCAGGGAAACACATCCACACTATTTTTGTTCTTGACTTTGACTTCGTAACATACCTAGATGCATTGATTGACTCTATTGCTTTGAAGTTTTGAACCCTTAAGAGCTTCAGTTGTTTAATTTTGTGAGCTTACATCTTTGAGTTACATCCACTGTCATATTGAGTTATAGTGTTACTATATATATTGGTACCTGCTTGGTTTCACTCGCCTGCGAGCTAATATGATGGTCTTATTTATTTAATTACTGTGTTTATTCAATCTCTATTTGTGTTTAGTTCCTTATATTTTCCTAATCGTTGGATTGTTTACAACGAACATGGGTTTATTCATTAATTCAGTGTACATCCCCTAGAGATCCTGTTGTATATCCTTTTAGGACAATTTGAGCAAATCGTTGGTGAGGTTCTCAGCAGTGTTAAAAAACTGGTTAAAAATGACGATTTCGTCTGATCTCACCTACATAAATAAGTTAAGAAACATCCAACATTCATAATCTCACTAACGCAACATGGTCAAATGGATGACTCTCATCCCCTGCTCATTCTAAACACAGAAACAATGCAAGTAAAATCATTGTGCGACCCCCGTACTAGACATCTGTCAGTCTCGTAGGCACGTACGGTCTTATGTCTCAGACGGTCCATAAGAGGTTTGTCTTATTATCTCACAATCTATAATCCATATACAAACTGGACCACTAAAATATGTGACATGTCCAAATGTGTTGTATCTGCATGGGTTTGGACCTGATCCAGTAAATAAGGACTACTTTATGACGTTCTTGTATGAGAATCAATTGGATGACAACAGGGTATTGATTACTATCTACACCTTGAATAAAAAAGAATGGAATCTGCCAATGGAGTGATATAGTTTGTATTGATGGTCTTATGCGTTGGATTGCGCATAAAAAATATGAATGATTATATTAGGTTGACTACTTTATGGCGTACAACCTTTCCGAGGGTGAGTTCTCTAAAATCATTATACTATACATTCATTCAATTTCTTGCAATAATTTGAGGTCTAGAGGGGTTCTGTATTGCATGCCAGAAATGATGTTCATACACCTGGTAAGGGTACACCATCCTACACCTTCAATAATTAATGAATATAATTAATGATTCAGCAATTATATTCATCCTACACCTGGTAAGGGTAATGAGTCATTAATTATATTCATTCAAAATAAACACCCATTTTCATCTTTTCCACTCCCGCAAGCCATTTTTCCCCCATTATCTCCCTCCCTTGTTTTGAGCTCTCGTGTGCCATTCGCCTTTACACCAACCAGCGCTTGTTCATCCACCAGCTACCGGTCACCCACCACCGACCTGCCACACCTAGTTTAACTTTTGGGCATTTTCTGGTACCTTCGCCGTCACCAAGATCGTGATGGTGCCATTGGTTTCCTCGACGCTTATGTCCCAAAAGTCGAAGGAGAACTTTTATTCATCAATGGAATTGTAGAAGCTGATTTTGTAGGTGCCCATGGTGACGGAGTTGTTCGATTTTAAGGCAATCAAAGCCTGTGGACCGACCATGCCTTCAGCGGTGGGGTTGATGGCCCAGGCAACCCAACTGTCAGGCTTAAGCGGTTTGGCGAGGTAGGCGATGGAAGGGAGGAGGTAGAGGAATTGTACGTGTAGTGAAGGTAGGCACTGAAAGTTGGAAGGTCGGTACAGTTGGAGAAGAGCTTGTTAGGAAGCTTCTAAGATGGGCAGGTGAAGGAAAGAATAGGGAAGAATAGGAAGGTAAAGAATAGCAATGAGATCATGAGAACCAAAAGGAAAATTGGTAGAGTAGCCATTGAAGGGAGGAGATGCAGAATAAGAAAACAATGGATATTTAAGCGAATGTTTGTAACGAAGCTCATTTAATGCTTTTATTTATTGGGGACAGATGTTTCTGAAATAACTAAAACCCATGAGAAATGATGGTAGTGGTTAGAGGATGTCGAGCATTCTTTGAACAAAAATGTAGAAACCAGTTTGAAATGGGAAAAGGCAGGGGGAAAGTCCAAAATTGAAAAAAGGAATATAAAATTAATATAATTGCTGAATCAGCAGCTAAATTAACAATTATATTAGTTAAAAAAGATGGTGTAAGGTGGTGTATATGGATGGTAGTGTATGAAAATCATAACTCATTACATGCAATATGCAAGTGATTTTGTGAATGACTAGTTGACTACCAACTATGGCGTAGACATTCGAACCATATGCTTGAACTTCACAATCATGGACAAAGATATCGCATATTGAACCTGTATTCGCAGTTTCGAAATGGTGGAATGACAATGGTGACAGTATGGTGTGTGTATGGTGTGAGAGAATTGTTTGTATCCATCCAAAGGGCGGTCTAAAAGTGGCATTTATAGAGAGCTCGGTTCTATATTGATCTATTGATAAGATTGTATATTTTATCAATACAATATCAATGTCTAACTTAATTTTTTTCTTGTGGAGAATGCATAAAATTACTATATGTAGGTTGGGGTTAATTCGATATTGAATATTCCATATAATATGTTGAATACTTCGTCAATTAAATTCAATATAACATTCCAAGTAATTAGTATATGCCAAAATTGTCAAATTTATTGTAACCCGAATAATTATAGTCAACATGTTTAATAGTATATTATGAAAGAAAGCTAAAAATAGCCTTGTAAAGGATTTAACATTATTGGTTAGTTAAATAACTGAAGTTTAACATATTTGGATGTTAGTTTAGTGATTTAATCTAGATTTATAACACGGTAAACTTTTGAAGGATAGAACCAATTATCTTTGATACTAGTGGGTTGTTGAAATCGACATAAAAGGCAAAGAAGCTTGAGTAACTTGCATTGTATATGAAATTGGGTTCTCGAAATCGACTAAGTATAGTGTTGGGAAAGAGCTATAGAGGAAACAGTGACAAAGCAATGGCAAACCTTTCTCGTTTGGTGAATCTGATAGGAGGAAAATATACCCAACAAGTGTATAAATTTGTATAGGAAATATCTACCAATAATGGACAGAAATAAATACAACTAACACAGAGTTTTAACATGAAAAGTAAGGGAAATACAATGGAACCTAGTTCAACAAAATAATCTATTATAAAAATATCAATAATTACATTAGCAGTCTCCTAGTAACACACTCTCTAGCTCACAAGACTAAATAATCATTAACAATAGTGAATACTTAGATAAATATGTGAACACCATATTTTGTCCATGTATTCAAAAAATAAAACCAAAAAAATATATTTTTAATTTAATTTGAGTTTGTATTTGGATAATTTTATTGTAGTTTATAAGTAAGTGTCAATTGGGTCAGAGTTTTAATAAATTACTTAGGTTTAGTTTAAGTGTGCGCTTCCTAATTAAGTTGGTTTATTTCAATTTTAGTTAGAATTTTATTTTTAGCTTTTACAAAATGAAATCGAAAATAATTAAAAAAAGAATAAAAAAATAGCTAACCTATTTTCAAATTTTTGAAATCTAGTTATGAGTTTTTAAGAACAAATAAATTTTTTTCAGTTTTAAAATTTTGATAAGTCTTAAGTTTAAACTAAAAGGGATTAGTCCAATTATTGATAACTGATTTTTTTTAAATTTTAAATTACTTAATCTGATCTCTCTCAACTCCTTTTAAATATAAGGTCAAGCTCCTTGGAAAAAGGCACACATTGTTACTCACACTAATCAATATATCACTGCCAAACCTATATTTTCATTTTTAATCTCCAACTCATTTTTCTCATTTTTGACTTTTCTTCCCTAAAAGTTCCCTGAAACTTCTTTTTCCCCTCATTCTCCAGTACACAAAGATTCCCCCTCACTTTCATTCATGCTATCGGCTTCCAGCAGAGGAGGTGTTGATGACTTTGTTAAGAACAGGTCAAATGGCACTCAAGTCCCGGTGAGGTTGGGTTGGATGGTGCTCAAGTCTTGCTGTGCAGTGTGCCGAGTCAAGCTAGAGGGATACCTATCGAGCAAAAAAAGAGATAAGAGGCCGAGTCAACTATTCCAAGTTCCGATGATAAAGTCAGTATGGTCCAAGTGTATTCAAACTACAGAATGTGCTTAATGGCAAAAGTTGTAAGAACCTGTGCGAATGA
>JASKGM010049753.1:7177-20272 GCA_034509205.1 Ceratonia siliqua
TTCAGTTCAGTTTAAGCGAATAGTTAGGCCAAGAACCAAACAAAACCAAATCGTCAATATGTGGTTTGGTTAGGTTCAGTTCGGTTCGGTTTGTTTTAACAAAATTTCATCATCTCCAATTGATTTTGTTTAGTTTGGGCCACACTATAAACCAAACCAAACATAAAATTGCGGTTCAATTCAGTTCAGTTTAAGCGAATAGTTAGGCCAAGAACCAAACAAAACCAAATCGTCAATATGTGGTTTGGTTAGGTTCGGTTCGGTTCGGTTCGGTTTGTTTTAACAAAATTTCATCATCTCCAATTGGGTTGAACATTAGGAGGACACTCACCTAATGTGGCGGTAGGCAACTTCTTTATTATTTTTTATGTTTTTATGTTTTATTTTTTTATTTTTTAAAATTAATTAATTATTTTTTATATCATATATTTTTTTAAGAATTTTTTAAAATTTTTTTGAAATTTTTAAAAATTTTTTTACATTTACTTATGCTATTCATTCATAAGTAAAAAATGTTAAAAAAAATTCAAAAAAATTTTAAAAAATTCTCAAAACTATATAAGACATAAAAGATAATTAATTAATATCAAAAAATAAAAAAAATAGAACAAAAAATAGAAAAAAATAAGAGGTGGGAAATGAATAGTGTGTTTCCTACCGCTACTATGGCGGTAGGATAGTGGAATCCTAAACATTAACATGAATATGACCCGGTTGTAACAAAATTTTGTATTAAAAGTGTACGAAGACAAACAAAGAATCTGAGAGAAGTGCACGTCGTCGAATTGAGAAGGAGATTCACATTTTGATAAGTCCCAATCAGAAGCTGAATTGAAACAAAATTATATTATTGATAAACAACTCTCTTTAGGTGAGAGAAAACCACATACAATATCCAAAAGCTAATATTCCTAACTCTGCTGACAATATTTATATATAACATGACGAAATACTAGCTACTAGTTCCCTACACACTCGTGCCACTACTATTGTAATGCTCTGTAACTTCCTCCTTAGAGCATGGTGTTGGTTAACCGCGTCCTTGGCTCACTTCTTTATCCACTCAACATGCATGACTCCTACCCATCCTTGAAATTTGGTTTAGTTGCACATTGGGATTTCCTTATCCTATCACATTCACACAACATCCGTGTGTGTAGGTTCTTCATCTTTTACTTTATTTAAGAGAGAGAGATAGATGGAGACTAATGTCTTCCCACCAGGCATTCACGTAACGTGCCCAATTTGTCCCTCTCGCCATTCTTCTAGTCTTTTTTCTCACCCATTCACCAACCCCAGGTCTTTGCCGCTTCCCTCTCTCAAGGTATTTCCAATTTCCTCTATTTCTTTTTCCTTACTACACAAAACTCAATTGTAGCTCCAGATATTGCTTTTAATCCTCCGCCTGTGGTTGACTTTTTCATGTGAAACCATATTTGCAACTCCAAAAGCAATTTTGTCTTGCTTCTCAAAATTCTTTACTAGTCACTTCTCCTTTCAAGCATTATGCCACTCTATTTGATGTCTACAGGAAAGGTTTTTTACTTTTTTTGTTTTTTAAATTGAGGTTCGGTTCAATTTAAACTACAGTTTGGGATTCCCAAGCCACACATGCAGTTTGAAGATATAGAAATTGAACCAAACCATTGGTGGTTCAGTTTGGTTCAATTTAAGCCTCGATTTGGTTTAGTTTGGACAGTTCGAACCGCTGAACACCCCTATCCTTCAAGAAAAATGAAAGCAAAGAGATAGAAATTTTTACTAATAAAGATTGGGTAAAATCAACTAAAGATAGAAGATTTACTACTGGCTGCTATACCTTTGTATGGGGAAGTTTGGTAACTTGGAGAAGTAAGAAGTAGAATGTGGTGGCTAGAAGCAATAGCAAAGTTGAGTTTAGAGCATCTGCCCAAGGGATGTGTGAAGGGCTGTGGTTAAAGAAACTTTTGGAGGAGTTATACATATAACAATAAAGAATCCTATCAAGCTCTACTGTGATAACAAACCAGCTATCAACATCTCACTCATCCCTGTTCAGCATTATTATACTAAACATGTAGAGGTGGATAGACACTTCATTAAAGATAAGGTTGAAGAAGGAACTATTTACATGCCATATGTTCCCACAGGAAAACAAACAGTAGATATTTTCACCAAAGGCCTACCTCTACAAGTCTTCAATGAGTTAATTAGCAAGTTGGATTTGATAAATATTTACCATCCAACTTGAGGGGGAGTGTGGTAAACGGGGTAATTACCATGCAGTAATTACTCATATTAAATGGGATTGAAATCCCTGATTACTCAGTTTAAATGGGATTTAAATTTCTGATTGTTATGAGCATTTTACTTAGTGATTTGTTTAAGGAATTTCCTAATATATTTTATGCTGACTTATTGCCCGTTCTTTATGGATCATTATGTAAATGTTTTTTTTCTTTCCTTTCTTGTATTATTTAGTCAGCTTCTCCTGATGTAAGTACTTAAAATAGAAATATACAGAATAATTTTTTTGTCTATAATTTCTCTGTGCTGTTTTCAGAACTACTAAGTACAGTCATTTGAGATTAATAGAAATATATGTATGTTAAGGTGCATGACCAAGTCTCTCTCGTTGTAGGGCATCCCTTTTAATTAATACACACTAGAAAAGTTAAGGTTATAAAATCAAAAGACGCTATGTGTCTATATACATACGATACTTGTAATTTGTGATTATGAAATATTTCATTAACTTACCTGATATTTTTTTATACAAGTTGCATTTCAAATTTAACAAAATGCTACAAAATGTTTTGGAATTTGCAATCCCTAGTGGTGTAGAAATACAAATTTTTATTGGATGTACTCTTTCACTCAAATTTAACAAAATGCTACACATATTGGAGAAGCTAAAAGTAAGAGAATGAGATTATGGATGATGCAAGAATGCATGTGAAACATATTACTCAGTTTAAAAAATTAACTCTATCTGTCTTACCAAAATGAAGCACATATGGAAGATGGGCCCTCGAGAAGTTCTCAACTTTGGAAATTTATGCGTAGTGCAAGTTGTTGAATGCCAAAACTTGACAAATATATTTTCAACATCGCTATGTCGAGACCTCGCTTAGCATATTGAAGGATAATCCTCGGCGTGGTAACTTTTAAGATACTTGAGAATTTTATACATAGCCTCAAGATGGGCTTCTCTAAGTGAGTGCATGTGTTGGCTTACCTTGCTTACTACAAAAGCAATATCACATCTGGTATGGGAAAGATAAATGAGTTTCCCTACCATTTTCTACTATTTTTCAATTTCGACAGAATCTCCAGCATCTTCAGGTTTTCTTCCCACTTCAATGGGAGTATCACTTGGCTTACATCCAAGCATACCAGTTTTAGTTAGGAGGTCGAGGACATACTTTCTTTGAGAAACACTTATGCCTCTCTTGGATTTAGCAACTTCCATTCCTAAAAAATACCTCATATACCTTAGATCCTTTACTTCAAATTCAGTGGCAAGAATGCTTCTAAGTTTTCCATTTCTTATGTATTATCCCTGGTTAAGACTATGCCATCCACATCAACAGTCAGTATAGTTTTCATTCCTTCCTAAGATTGTTTGAAAAACATAATGTGATTAGATTGGCCTTGCTAATATCCTTGACCCTTCATTACCCTTGTAAATCTATCAAACTAGGCTCTTTGTGACTGTTTGAGGCCATACAAGGACTTCTTGAGTTTACACACATGATTTTCTTCACCCTTTTTACAAAAACCAGGTGGAATTGTCATGAAAAACTCTTCTTCTAGGTCACCCTTCAAAAAGGCATTTTTGATGTCAAATTGGTGAAATGGCCAATCCAAATTTACAGCCAAGAATAGAAGAACCTGTATTGTATTTAGCTTTGCCACCGGAGAAAAAGTCTTAGTGTAGTTAATGCCATAGGTTTGAGTAAACCCTCTTGCAACAAGATGGGCTTTATAGCTTTCTATGGTTCCATCATCCCTACATTTCAAGGTAAACACCCATTTATAGACAAAATATTTCTTACTTTTTGGTAAATCCATCTCCTCCCAAGTTCCATTTTTTTCCAAGGCCCACATTTTTTCCATAACAGCTTTCCTCTATTTGAGAATTTCCAAAGCTTCGTGAACATGCTTTGGAATTTTTGGCTATCAAGGTTAAAGGTAAAGGCATGTCATTTAGTGGTTAAAGCATTGTAGGACATAAACTTAGAAATGGAATGAAGAGTGCAAGAATGAGATGGTTTTCTAAGGGCAATAGGCAAATCAAGGTACGAAAAATCAGATTACTAGATTCACTTGAAGTGGAAGAAGAACCTTAGTCACTTGGACTTATCACAATTTCCAACTCTCTTGGTACTATAGGTGTAATGTCTCCTTTTAATTTTGGTCTTCTAGAATAAGTATGTACCTCCTTATCAGCTTGTTTTCCTTCATCTCCTCCTGCTTTTGAGTCTTTTTCTGTATATGGCACACTAGAATAGGTTGGAGTGGAAAATTCAATGTTTGAGATAGATTGTAGATCAAAGGTCAAAGGTTAAGCTTCACTCAAACTTTCCCCCTGAATTGAAGCCTTTTTAAAGTAAGGAGTATTTTCAAAGAAAGTGACATCATGGCTAACAAAGATTTTTTTGTAGAAGATTCATAGCACTTGTAGCCTTTTTATGTATGGGAATACCTAAGGAAGACACATTTCAACTCTAGGATCAACTTTATTTTGATGATGAACATGAACCAAGGCTGTACAACCAAATACTTTGAGAGGTAGAGAAGAGCTAAGCCAAGAGGTAGGATAACAGTTCTAAAATTTTGTTAGGGGTGTTTCAAAAGATAAAACATGACTCGCCATTCTATTAATAAGATAGGTTGAAGTTAAAATT
Source organism: Ceratonia siliqua (assembly GCA_034509205.1). Taxonomy (NCBI): domain Eukaryota; kingdom Viridiplantae; phylum Streptophyta; class Magnoliopsida; order Fabales; family Fabaceae; genus Ceratonia; species Ceratonia siliqua. Next base: position 12,067 of record JASKGM010049753.1, read on the forward strand.
GCATTTCCCAATAACTATTTTGGCATGTTTGCAGTAAACATTAAAGCTCTAGCAACCTCAAGAATATGTCTATTTTTGCATTCAGTTATCCTATTTTGTTGTAGGGTATTAACACAAGAGCTTTGGTGTATAATGCCGTGTTTTTGAATGAAATCACCCATAATAGTATTGAAATATTCAATACCATTGTTAGAATGCAAAATGTAGATTTCAGTCTTGAATTGTGTTTGGATCATAGTGTAAAAATTAATAAACACTGATCTAACATCAGTTTTATCCTTGAGCAAATATACCTAACAGATCCGAGTGTGATCATCAATGAAAGTAATGAACCATTTGGTTTGGGTATGATTAGGAATTCGAGTAGGACCCCATAAGTCACTATGAATCATAGCAAATGGTTTTGATGGTTTATATATGGATTTGGGAAATGATGTTCTCTAATGTTTTGCTAGCTCACAAAATTCACATTGAAACTCAATAGATTTTTTATTAGAGAAAAGATCAGGAAACAAGTGTCTAAAATATTGAAAGTTTGGATGACCCATCCTAAAATGCCATAATAAAATTTTATTTTCTCTAGGGGAAGATGTAAAATGACAAGTTTCAATTTGATTTCGTTCACTTTTATTAAACTCTTCAGAGTAGTAGAGTCCCTCACACTTCTTAGTATTGCCAATCATCTTCCTAGATGATAGGTCCTAAAAAACACAATAAGAGGTAAGGGATTTAGTAGAACAATTGGAATTTTTCATCAATTAACTAATAGAAAGCATAATACAGGTGATTTTTGGAACATGAAGGACATATTTCAAGGTTATATAATTAAGAGATTTTAATATTGCCTTTTCCTGCTACTAATGCCAGGGTACCATCTACAATTTTACTTTGAGATTTCCAGCATAAGGTGGGTATGAAGAAAAAAATTGATGTGAATCAATCATATGATCTAAAGCTCCAGAGTCTATTATCCAAGAGGTTTTGTAATAAGAAACAATATTTAAGGCTTTTAAAAAATCACCTTTATGGGCTAATGAACCAGAGGGAACATTAGTACTAGACTGACTAGAAGTTTGAAGGCTAGCTGCTCCAATTAATCAGCACTAAAGGCACCACTTGAAGTTGGATTAATTTTATCAACTTGACTTTTCTTAGCCATAAGTTCAATGTTCACTTGGTAGCCATAATTTTTATACTATCTAGGCTTCCAATTAGCATGTTTCCCATGTATTTTGCAGCAAGTATCTTTTGTATAGGCTATTTTATAGCAATGATCACACCATAAGTGTCCTTTGTGATGTTTTGATCCTGAACCAACCAGAGTTCCTTTAGAATGCTGAAACTTTTGACCCAATGGAAACAGTGGAAGTGTTGTCCTTTAGCATCACTTTTCGTCGATTTTCCTCATGTCTAACTTCTGAAAACACCTCACATGTTGAAGGAAGTGGTTATCTACCTAGGATCTTTCCCCTGACTTCATCTAAGTCTCTGTTAAGGCCAGCTAGAAATTCAAAAAATCTCATTTTCTAGTTTCTTTTTAAATTGGGCTTTATCCCCAGGACATTCCCATTCTTCCTCTGAACTTAGGTCAAGCTCCTGCCAGAGAGCCATCATCTTCATATAATATCTAGTGACATCCTTCTCCCTTTGTTTCATCTGCCATAGGCAAGTTTTAATCTCAAAGATGTGTGAAGCATTTTCCACATCTGAATATGTTTCTCAAATAGCGTCCCACACATCCTTTGCATTTGGTAGGAAAAGATATGTCTTCCCAATTGAAAGCTTTATTGTGTTAATCAGCCATGCAGTCACCATTGAGTTCTCTGACTTCCATTTGTTTAGAGAAACAACATTGGTTGAGGCTGACTTTTTTTTGTCCCCGGTGAGATACCCAAGCTTTCCCTTTCCATCATTGAACCCATTTTCGATGATTCTTTCAATCTAGTTTCTCTACTGTGAGCTGAAATAACAAATTCTCTAGTTCTCTTGAGTCTGTTAGAGAAGAATTCTCTGTTGCATTTTCAACAATTTTGAGGGTCATTGACCCACTATTGTTCATGGTAGTTTCCACCATGGATGTCCTGGTTTAGAGAGAATCTGGCTCTGATACCATGAAAATGATAAGCAACCTCCAAGACAGCAACTGAAGACAATAGTTGCAGATCACGCTTAATCACATTAACTCAGTGTAACTGATCCACAATCTTCTCTGCTGTAACTGATCATTAATTCTCTCTATATATCTGCACATATCTTTTATGTTTGGCCGAGATATGTGTGCCTCATTTACATCTCAATTCTATCATTAACCTGTATATATATGTAATGTCAGACAATAGAAAATACACAAGAACAATTCCTCTTATTTTACTGTCACTTTTATATGGTATCAGAACCTCCCTGTTTTGAACAGAGACTACCACGCTTCCACTCCTAAGAGTTATCACCTCACTCTCATAAGTCATGGAACAACCTCAACACTCCATCACTGCAACATCTAAACCAATATCTCTCTCAACATCTGCAAACACAGTCACTCAAGGTAATGCGTCTTTAATTCATGGGAATCTAATATCTCTTAATGTTTCTTCACAGATTCCCTTCAAGTTTGCTAAACATGGTGGCAACTATGCCTCATGGAAATCCTAAATGAGTCATCTTCTTTTTGGATATGGACTTCTTGGGTATGTGGATGGCAGTAATCCCTGCCCTTCTGTCAATGACCCTGGATACTTGCTATGGACTTGACAGGATCGTCTGGTCCTCTTAAGCATTCAAGCAACTGTCCATAGTACTCTAAGTCCCACTATCAACCATTGTTCCACTTCTGCTGATGCTTGGACCAAACTACAAACCAACTTTGCCAACAAGTCAACCACTAGAATGCTTTCCATTATGAACTCCCTTATGATAAACAAAAAGAAAGGCAAATCAGTTACTACTTATATGACCAAAGTCAAGAGCCTAGCAGACGATCTGATTGGACACCCTCTCAATGATACACAACTCATATCTTATGCATTGAATGGTCTCGAAAATGAGTTCAAGGAACTCACTGTAGCAGTACACATTCGAGATTCTCCTCTCTCCTTCGAATAACTTTTTGACAAATTCATAGATGAAGAATTAGTTCTTCACAAAGAAGAACCCAAGGAGGATGACGCTTCAATCACTGTTCAATTTACTCAAAAAGGACGTGGAGGACGAGGGGGCAGCCGTGGTGGGCGCGGTAGCTATCACCACACCTACAACAACTCTCATACTCCTGCCGCAGATAGCAATAGATACAATCACTCCTCCAGTCACTCATCTCACTCCCGAGGAAACTATAGCAATGGAAGAGGTATACCCAATTCTAGTTCTCAACCTCACTCATCTTCTTGGACTCCAAATGCATTTCAGGGACATCATGGACCAGTAAGAATTGTCTTTCAACTATGTGACAAACCTGGGCATGGAGCCAAGACATGCCGATCTCGAGGGCTACCATCATCCTACACCTCTTGACCTTAAGCACACATTGCTGAAATAGATTCAAATCCTCAACCCAGTAACTGGGTAATCGAATTTGGAGCAACCCATCATGTTACCTCTGATATGCAAAACCTATCACTGCCTTCCCACTATGCTGGCAATGAAGACATTATTGTTGGAGATGGTAATAACCTTCTAATTTCACATACTGGCACTGCATCTGTCCTCTCTCCAACAACCTCCTTCACTTTAAATAATGTTGTATGTGCCCCTTTAATTAAAAAAAATTTAATTTCAGTGTCTCAATTTCGTCACCAAAATCATACATCTATTGAATTTTTTCCTGATTGTTTTGTTGTCAAGGATTTGACTACCGGGGCATTCTTGGTGAAAGGCCCGAATAGACACAATCTCTACCAATGGCCCTCTTCCTTTTCCACATTGACTTCACATACTCCCCCTTCCATTTCTGTTGCAGTCACTTCTCAACTCTGGCATCAACGACTTGGTCATTTATCCTCTTTGTCCAACACAAGAGTATAGCCAACAATAATTTGAATAATATTACTTCCTCTGCTCCTTTCATGTGTAATTCATGTTTTAGCAATAAAAGTCATAAGCTCTCTTTTCACAAATCTTCCCTCTACTCTAATAACCCATTTGAAATTCTCTATTCTGATGTATGGGGACCAGTTATGATTCCATTTATTGATCACTACAAATATTATGTTATTTTCGTAGATAACTTCACTAAATACACTTGGCTCTTTCCCTTAAACCACAAATCTGATGTGTTCAAAGTGTTTGATCAATTTCGAAAGCTCATTGAAAATCATTTTCATACCAAAATTAAGACCATATACACTGATGGTGGTGGTGAATACCATGCTCTTTCACCCTTATTTGCTCAAAATGGTATTCAACATCTTTAATCCCCACCATACAAGCCTGAACATGTGAGGTATGCCGAACGCAAACATCGACACATTATTGAGACAGGCCTTACTCTCCTTCATACTGCCTCTGTCCTTTCAAATTTTGGTCTCATGCTTTCAAATATGCTACCTATCTCATTAATCGAATGCCAACCTCCGTCCTCAACCATGACAATCCTTATCACAAACTATTTGGCCAACCTCCCAACTACACTACACTTCACATCTTTGGGTGTCTTTGTTACCCCTGGCTCAGATCCTATACAACACATAAACTTGAACCCTGCTCTAGACCTTGTGGCTACCTTGGTTTCTTTACCACTCGTCACTCTCACTTATGCTATGACATTGCCACCCAACATCTATTTGTCTCACGGCATGTTCTCTTTTGTGTTTTTGTGTGCAGTCCTTTCCCTATAACAAATCTCCTTCATCATCACCTTCTCTACCTCCTTCAATGGTATCTGAATTTTCATCACCAATAAACTGCACTGACCCTTCTACAACTCATGAGACTCTTCCACCTTCTCCCCGTTCTTCACCAGCCCCACCACACCCAATTCTCATTCCTACTGACCCTTCCTCCAACCCTTCTTTAGTCACCATTTCCACGACCCCTCTTCCAACTACTGCCATTACCTCCAACCCCATTCCTCCTCTCGATCACTCCCAGGTTCTGGAATGCTCATCACCACACACCTGCTTTCTTCCTTATACCTCGCCTACTCCTTCAACAACTCCTAACCGTCCTACTCATCCCATAACTTGTGCCCAAAATAATATTTTCAAACCCAAACTACCCTTCTCCCTCATTGCCACCACTTCATCTGATTCCTCTGATCCCACCTTCTACACCAGTGCCAGTAAACACTTTCATTGGTGTAACACTATGCAGCCTGAATTCCAAGCCCTCAAAACTAACAACACATGGTCTCTAGTACCTCTGGATCCATCTCAAAATGTTATTGGGTGTAAATGGGTCTATCGCACTAAATACAATTAGGATGGAACAATTGCTCGGTACAAGGCCCGCCTTGTTACCAAGGGATTTCATCAAAGGCCAGGGCTTGATTTCACAAACACTTTCAGCCTGGTGGTTAAACCCACTACCATCAGGCTCATTCTTTCTCTAGCATTTAGTCATGGTTAGGTTATCAATCAGTTAGATATTAACAATGCATTCTTGCAAGGTACTCTAACAAAAACTGTTTTCATGCAACAACCACAAGGCTTTATTGATTCTGAGAATCCCTCATATGTCTACAAGCTGCATAAGGCTATATATGGTCTTCGTCAAGCACCTAGGGCCTGGTATCATGAACTTCGCACGTTTCTCCTTACTCAAGGATTTATGAATTGCCGCAGTGATCATTCTCTGTTTATCTATGTTTCAGCTTCCTACACAATGTATCTTCTTGTCTACATAGACGATATACTACTTACAGGTGATGATCCTGCAACCGTGTAAGCCTTTATCCAGCTTCTCTCTCAGCGATTTTCTCTTAAAGACCTTGGCCAACTTCACTATTTTCTTGGTATCGAAGTTACCAGCACTTCTTCTAGTTTGTTTCTCACTCAGCAAAAATACATTACTGATCTCCTTCAAAGAACCAACATGTATGCTACTAAAGAAGTGCACACTCCATTATCTAATACAAAGACTCTTAAACTACATGATGGCTCTCCTCCCCATCCCCCCACAGAATATCGTAGTGTTCTTGGCGCCCTTCAATATCTGTCTCTTACTCGGTCGGATGTTAGTTTTGCTGTCAACAAATTAGCTCAATTCATGCACAAGCCCACTGCCACTCATTGGCTTGCTGTCAAGCGTGTGCTTCGCTATCTCAAAGGCACTGCACACTATGGTATTTTTCTCTCCGCAAGGTCTCCATTTCATCTTCATGCCTATGCTGATGCTAATTGGGTAGGGGATGCTGACACTAGACAGTCAACTTTCGCTTATGTAGTTTTTCTTGGCTCCAATCCAGTTAGTTAGAGCTCTAAGAAGCAAGTTACCATTGCTCGTTCTTCTACAGAAGCAAAGTACTGTGCCATCGCCACTACTACGGCTGAAGTTAATTGGATTACTAATCTTCTCCAAGAATTAACCCTTCCACCGCTCCCAACTCCTACTATTTATTGTGACAATGTTGGGGCTACGTACCTCTGCTCCAACCTCGTCTTTCATTCTAGAATGAAGCACGTTGCAATTGGCTTTCACTTTGTTCGTGATCAAGTTTCTCGCAAGGCTCTTCGAGTTGCTCACGTTCATACTTCAAATCAGCTTGCTGACTCTCTCACCAAGCCTCTTTCCCGAGCTCAATTTCAACTTCATCGCTCCAAGCTCAGAGTCCTTCCAGGACCCTCACGCTTGCAGGGGCATGATAAGCAACCTCCAAGATAGCAACTGAAGACAATAGCCACAGATCACGCTTAATCACATTAACTCGGTGTAATTGATCCACAATCTTCTTTGCTGTAACTAATCATTAATTCTCCCTGTATATTTGCACATATCTCTTATGTTTGGCCAAGATATATGTGCCTCATTTACATCTCAATTCTGTCATCAACCTGTATATATATGAAATGTCAGACAATAGAAAATACACAAGAACAATTCCTCTTATTTTACTATCACTTTTATAGAAAACAACACAGAGAAATTGAAGACAAAAAAATTATTTTGTATATTTTTGTTCTAAGAATTTACATAAGGAGAAGCTGACTAAATAATACAAGAAAGAGAAGCTAAGAAAGGAAAAAAAAACATTTACATGCATAATGACCCATAAAGAATGGGCAACAAGTGAGCCTAAACTATGTTAGGAAATTTCTTAAACAGATCACTCATTAAAATGCTCCTAACAATCAGGAATTTAAACCCATTTAATCTGAATAATTACCACAAGGTAATTACCCCGTTTACCACAAGTTCCTTTACATCTCTGTCGATACTTTAATGAGTTCTTGTTGTAACTTCCTATTGTTCATAGCAAAGATTTCCTTTCCCTAATAAAATGCCAACTGTAGTTAATTTTAGAAATTAAGGAACTAACTTTTCATTAGATGAATGATAGTAGACCATTAAGAAAAAGCTTAAAGGAACTTGTCTCCCTAAGAATTTCCCACATAAAACCAGAGTCCTATTTAGATGTAGAATTAAGCTATTGCAAATCATTTATCTATAGTTAATATGGCGGGGTAGGCTTATGTGCTTATACTTTGTTCTAGAGAAACTATAGTTAAATTGATAAAATAAAGTTATTAATTAAAATTAAAGAATACCATATCTATGTCAAAATAATAAAGCACGAGAAGAAGAGTAAAACTATTTTTTTTATAACAAAAAAGAGTTAAATTATTAAAAAGGAAATCAATTGGTTAATCAAAACATACCATATCCACAAACAGCTTCTTTATTGTTCCATTTAGGTTGCTCTCCCAACAACATTCTTTATCATCTTCTTCTACTTGTACTTTCCGCAGACTCGGTGTGCTTGTGTCTCCCTCAGAGAAGATATCCATTCGAGAGCATTGCCTTACAACTACTTCCTCTAACAATGGAAACTTAATGAAGCATTTACTCGAGCAAAATCTACTAAGTTGCGGTAAGCAATTATGCTCCAAAGTTTCCAAACTGCTAAATGCAATCCCTTCCTTTGTTTCATCTCCATTTTCAGTCACTACTGTTTCAAGTGAGTTGCAATCTGTTATCTTCATTACTCTAAGTTTGACCAAACTTCTTGCTGTTGGGAATGCAATTAAGATTATCAACCCATTGCGGTTTTCTATCT
>JASKGM010049764.1:0-20267 GCA_034509205.1 Ceratonia siliqua
TTTGCTAGCCCAGCCCTATTATTTTTCGGGTTAGATCGGGCCAGCCCATCGGGTTGGGCCCATTTTGCCACCTCTAGAATATAGTACTCCCTTAGCACCAGTGTGAAAAGGCATGGGTCCTCCTGATTAAAAAAAAAAATGTATGTGGGACTCACTTGAATGAAAAAGCACACATATTTATAATTCTTACACTACGGTAACACTGCTGAATTTTTTTCCCCATTTTCGAAAGTCATTAAGGTAGCGTTTGGTATTAGAAAAGTTATTTTTCTAAAAAGTTAATATTCCTGGAAATCTCTTTCATGGGAATGAGATTTTAGGAAAGTTGATAAAATATGTTTGGTATGCACTGAACTTTCATAGGAATATTATGATACATTATTAAGAAATTTTTATTTCTATGTTTAGTTTAAGTAACATTTTTCTAGGAATATAAGTAAATTTCTAAAAATATCATTTAATTAAATTTAAAAAAATTTAAATAAAATAACTTATATATTTTGATAATTTCAAGATTATAAATACTTTTATCATTATAAATTTTTTATAATAATTTTTTTATTTTTATATTAAATAATTTTAATAAAAATTTTATTAAAAATAAAAATGTTATTTTGGTTATTTCCCATCCCTAAATTTTGTTCATTCCCAGGAAAGTTTCATTCCCACCAAAATAGATGAGAATGTTGTTTCCTAAAATCCTTCATAAAAGTTATTCTCGGGTAAGTTTTTTTCCTGAGAAAAATTTGTCATCCCTTCTACCAAACAAGGGAATGTTTCTTTCCCATCCGACTTTCCCAGAAAAATAAAAACTTTCCTACTACCAAACACCAACTAAGGGAAAAACGTTGTTAACTAATGTTGCAAAATAATGTCATTTCTTGAGTTCACGTGCCACTTAGCAAGAAAAAAAAGGTCAAGAGTAGTTATGCACTAAGGGAACAAAACTAAAATAAAGTTTAAAATTACAAGGTGGCTTTGTAGAATTAGTGGGTCAATTCAATGCAATCTTTATTGATTAAAAAAAGAGGTTCCATTAAACCAAGAGAACGGAATTTTTCTTAAATATATTTTTACATAAATATATATTTTGGGTAGAGCTATTGATGCTATTTTACCCATTCAAAATTTTCTCTAATTTATTAAAATTTTAATTATCATAACTTAATGAAAAAGTAGTGAGAGGAGAAAAGAGAAAAGAGAAAAGAGATGAACCAAATTCACATTTAGTTTATTTTAAATTTAAAAATTAAAGTAGGTGTCGTATTTTATACAATATATATCTTCTTTTAGTAAAACTTCATATTCATTCTTACAGTTGTCTATTTTGTTTACTCTGCACAAATTTATTTATTAATAAATATTATTTTTCTAATAAAACATATTGCTTATTTGATAAAAATAAATGAATTGCTTGTTTTTGAATTATAGAAAGATAGGAAATTCATACAAGTAGGATTGCTTGACTACAGTAGCATAAATACTGTGATAATAAGCATATAATATAAAAAAGCAAATTTTAGTACGAAAAATCAAAAAATAAATAAGTATTTGATGAGTTATGTTGGTAAAATATAAACAATATAGTGAACTGTGTTCCCTAATATTATAATATCTACTTTAATTAATGTACATAAAACTGTAAAATTAATGTAAGTGAGCATAAATTAAACTACGTTGAAAGTTCTATGATAAATTAAACCAAAATACAAACAGGTTTGAACAAAAAAAGAAAAAGAAAAAATGAAAATTTATTACCTTCACAGCTTCACTCAACTAGTGAATTTAATTTTTATATAAACCATTGCTTAAAATAATAGACATATTTGGTATAATTTAATAATATGAAAAAAAAATAAAAAATAAGCTATTACTGCAGAAATAACTTTTGCCTTCATGGGTAAATTTTGGTTTATTTAAAAAAAATCATTTTATCTCAATGAAATTATCGTGTAACACCAAACATTGAAAAGTGGGAATCAAATTCTAAAAGTGCCATTTTCCTTTGAAACAAATAAACCCTAAGTTCTTATCATTCAAATTCAATGATAACAATTAAAATGTTAAAGATAAATGATATTCCTTATATAAACAATTCAACTAAACCTAATTTTACTACAACAAGAAATTCAAACTTAAGATCAAAGATATTCAACACCCAACTTAAGATCAAAGATATCCAATTAAATTCTCAAATTGTAAATATATCATAAATTAATGTTCAACTCTTAGAAAATATATTTGATTGTATATATATTGCAACAAATCAATGTTGAACACATAAATTAAAAAGGAAAGGTAAAAAAATAATAATTACAAAATGCTTATTCAAACTTATGGTGCCTTTACCATTTGCATAAGCATAACATTGACTTTATTTAGTGACATTACGATATCTCTTATGTTGATTTGTGTTTTAGGTAAATCAGTGCAACAATTTAAGGTTAATTCAAAAATTGATGATATATGTGGTAATATATCACCAATATTTTGATTGTTTCCTTGCAACAAATTGAAAATCCACAATATGAATGATTGAATTTGGCATTGAATTACTAACCCAACCTTTCAAACTTAGTCCTTGAACAAATATGTCATATGTTGGCTTCTTCCTTGTAAACATTTCCATCAACATAATACCATAACTATACACATCTCCTTGCATGGAAACAACTCCTTTAGATCCATACTCTACATGTCAATTAATTTAAATTGTAAGTCAAAATGCCATAATATCAGCTTGAGTATAAATTTTATGATGAAAATTTTCTAATCTTTGATCACTATAAGAAAATAAGGAAATTCTCATGAAATTTTTGTCAACGAGAAATTTTACGAGAAAATTGTTGATTTCTTGTAGTGTATATAGATTTCTTCAAATGTTAACATGATAGAAAAGTAACAAATGATATGAGATTTTGTATAGTATTAGAATATGATGTCATTTCGTAAAGGCATGCAAGAGCGACTATAAGTTTTAAATAAATTAATAAAAATAATGAAATCATCACCTGGTGCAATATAGCCAAGCATAGCCATGGTCTTGGTATAAGTTTCCAATTGCCCTTCACCTAATAGTTTGGCAATACCGAAATCACTAAGATGAGCCACCATATCTTCGTCCAACAAAACATTACTCAGCTTTACATCACAATGAATTACTGGTGTTGAAGAACTATAGTGAAGATGCTCCAATGCAGATGCCACATCAATCATTATATTCAATCTTTGCAAGAAGTCTAAGCAATAGTTATGAGAATACAACCATCTACCAAGGCGACCATTTGGCATAAATTCCATTATTAAAGATTTAAAATAATCATTTGAGCAACTATTGATGATCTTAATGAGATTACGATAACGTAAATTGCACATAGCAAGATATTCAATATCAAAACTCCTTGGTGTTTCTTTCGAGTCTAAATTAAATACTTTAATTGTCACTATATTTCCACTTGAAAGCATTCCTTTGTATACTAATCCAAAATTACCCTTGCCAAGAAAATTACTTTCATCAAACCTATTTGTTCCCTGAAGAAGTTCATAGTAGGATATCTTGATTGGTATTTCCAAGTTTATTAAATCTTTATTAGTTGAATCACCAATATAATCTCTTTTACGCATAAGGAAGATTACACATGAAACAACCAAAATGGTTGACAACATGATAGGCAATAAGCATCTTATCAAAAGCTTCTCTTTAGCTGCCTTGTTTGTGCTTCCTTTTCTACATGATTGGACATGAAGTTAGGGCTTCCCACAAAGAGCTTTGTTCATCATAAAAGATTTAGCTTTAAAATTTGTAAAAGAACCGCCATTTGGAATCTCTCCATACAAGTGAAATATTATATAAATATCTAATAGGTTGTACCAATTGAGGTGTAGGATGTACATAAGTGTTAGGATGTCTTGAATTCAAGGATAAATTATTGTCATTCTTTTTGTCCGTTTAATGGGGAGAAGGTGAATTATTAATGATGTTTTGAATTTTGGTATCTCTTCTTCTTGTAAGTATAATTAATGTAATATTTATTTATCTATGACAATAAACAGAGTTCAATAAATTTCAAAAGCTGAATGCTATTTTTATTTTATACTTGTTATGTTTTCCGTCATGCATGGATATGTCATTTAACCCAAAGAAAGGCTATGTCTACTAAATATCCTTTCAAAGATAAAGGAAAATATGAGAAACATGGGTGGCCTAAAACATTTTATAAGTGCGAAAAATGACTATCAAGGCTAATTTTGATGTCCTATAGCTAAGGATTTATAAATTCCAATTTGGATTTTAGAGTATACAAATTTCATTTTGACACAAGAAATGTTACAAAAGAAAAGAAAAACTATATTGGAGAAGAGAATAAAACATAATAATGACATAGGTAGAATAAGCATGACCGATCCACTAGACGAGGTATGGGAAAATGATCAATGACTGTAATGATCGATCATATCGGTTTAACCAATGTTCAATATTTTAAATAAATCATACCATAACAGAGCAAAGAAACAGAGAAAGAAATTTAGGGTTCTGGGGTTGAAGAGAAGCCAGAGAAATTGTGGCATTTGAGGTAATTTTATCCAAATTTAAGCTTTAATTTTTTTCTAATTAGAATTTATCTTCTCATACTTTTTATCATAAATCTAACGGAATAGTTTCTTGTATTTTGAAGTTATAAGAGAATTTGTAATTTTGGAGCTAGGGGAAAATTGGTGATAGTTAAAGGGAGAATTATCTGGTACTATAGTTTCACACTATAAGGAAACCACATAGATTGAACTCAGGCTATACTTTTCATTGATACAAGGAGCAAATATACAAGAGAAAGGAATAAAATCAAGCCTGAATAAAGACTAACGTATAGAATCCTAATAAACAAAATTAAAGAATAAATGAATAGTTGTATATAATATTATATTAAATATAGCAGTTGGAAGATAGGAATGAAACAGAGAGCAATTAGGATTGACTGATATGTTGCGGATTAGTAGTTGGTTTGATATGCCCTCTCAAGATGGAGGTGCCATCGGTAACACCAATCTTGGATCTTAAGAGTTGAAAGTGCTATCGAGGTAACAATTTAGTGAGGAGATAAGCAAGTTGGTCTTTTATATGAATGTGACGAACACTAATTTCCCCTTTCTTGATAAGATCACGAACAAATAGGAGATCAATAGTAGTATCCTTCATACAAGTATGCAAGATAGGATTGAGACTGAAGTGATTGGCTTCAATATTGTCATAATAGACTTGAGGTGGATGAGTCAAATGGACACCAAGTTCAGTAAGGAGGGAGTGAAGCCATATTGTCTCGGATGTAGCAACAACTTAGGCTCAAAATTCTGCTTCAGTTGAAGACCTTGAGACAGGTTTCTATTTTTTAGTAGTCTATGAGATGAGATTGCATCCAAGAAAGGTGATAAATGCTGTTATAAAGACACGAGTGTCTAAATTGGAACCCCAGTCTGCATCATTAAAGGCCTTTAGGTGAAAAAAGAGTTGCGTTAAAGAGAGACCATGATGCAAGGTATGCTTGAAATATCTGAGGAGTCGTTTATTGGCAGCCCAATGAGTGACAGTTAGCTGGTGCATGAACTAAGGTAAACGATTAAAAGCAAATTGAATGTTTGAAGGGCACTAAATGTTCTTCGAAACTGAGTAAGGTCAACAGCCTCAGTGTTATCTAGAAGAGTGAGTTTGGTTATTGTAGACATGGGAGTTTGAATATGATACGAACCTATCTTAATATCCCTTTCCCCTCCTTATGTCAGTGCTAGTCTATATTAGTGCAAGGGTACAGTTGTAGCAGTAAGTTAGGTAAAGCATATCCCTGTAATCACGCCTTAGGTGATATCTTGCTTATTATCCGTTGTGTATTCATTTGGTGTGCCATCGTGTATCTATTATATATGCTAGGACCTTATAGTAGAAGGTGAGGAATGAAAAATAGAGCTTTGCTCCCTCTTATCCTCTTGCTTCTGTCTTCTCCCCTGTTTCCTCTCTATCTCTCAAATTCAACCGTAACAATGGTATCAGAGCCAGTTTCGAGAATGGGCAACCTCCTGGTGCGAAGCAAATCAAGCTTTCACCAGATTAAGGCTACCTGTAAGGCAGTGTTGGCTGTGCTTTAAACCCTAGAAGCTTCAACACCTGCTGTCGGTGCACCTCCGTTGACGCCATTTCTGTTGCAGCAACGAACTTCCATTGGTTTTATATTTCAGACTCCCTTACCTTCGCCACAACCCGCGCAACCTGTTTAAGGCTTTCTTTTGTGTCTCAACTATGGATTTGTACAAGATAGAACCCAGAAGCTACTAAAGCTTGCAACTTTTGTTCCTAAAGTATTCACACCAAAAGGAAAGAAGAAGCTCCTTAAGGATGGTGAAGGCTTGGATAACCCTAAAGTGGGCGAGGAAGTTAAAGCTCATTACACGAGAACACCACTATATATTTTTAATAGACCAAAAAATACTAATGTCTTTTTAAAGGACATAATAAATACAATGATATTTGCTCATTTCATTTGAAGGATACAGTCAATGCTAAGACATTGAAGTCTCGTTTGGTGCGTTGTATAAAGCTTGATTGTACAAGCTTATACAATAGAACTTGTGTTTATCAAGTGTTTGGTGTAAACAGTGGATTGTATAAGTTTATATAGTTAACTCATTCAATATTACCATATAATTCAATCAGGCCAAATAAAAAAATAGATTATGATAAATAAAAAAAGTTTAGATAATCCTAAATTTTTAAAATAAAACATAATTAAAAGAGATAATAAACACAAAAAGAGGTACATTGTTTAAAAAATTCTTAAAAATTTAAGAGATATGTAATATAATTTTTTTTAAAAAAATTATTAGAAAATTTACATTATAATATATATTATAAAAATAATCTAAAAATATATTTATATAAGTGTAATATTGTGACTCTGACATATTTTTTACTTATAAATATGTTTTTCTAATAAAATTTTAAAAAATTTATAGAGGATGATTAAGAAAAATTATTGCTTAAAATTTCTTAACCCAAAAATAATTAAAAATCTGTCTAGGGTGTGTATAGTATATCTTTATTTTAAAGGTATATTTTTGTCTAGATTGCAACTTTTTATCCTATAATTGAAATCAAAACACATAATTGAATAAATTTATATGGTACAACTTGCTATACAATATCACTTCAAATATTGTATTGTATAAACACTTTATATTATCAAGTATTATTTTATCAGGATTTATCATATATAATATTGTCATATCTTATCTTATATGTTGCACCAAAATAATGCCTTTGGTTAATTTAGTAGAAACAAAATTGAATGCTCAATTTGTTCTAAGAGTGTGTTTGAAACATTAAAAAATGAGATTTCATTCAATTGATTTGACTTCTCATTTTTTAATTTAGTTGTTTGAAATATAATAAAATGTGGAATTCAATTTTATTTTTTAAAAGAAATGTAGATTCAAATTTCACCAAACTTGATAAAATTATCACTATCAAGAATCCATTTGGTGTTAAGGATGAATTAATATATATATTCACATCTTCGTAAAAAGAGTTAAATGTCATTCGATCAGAAACAAAAAATATGTCGTGTGTTATATTACCAAACATTGAAGTAAATATAATTTACTCTTGATGAAGACATTATTGTAAAATTAACAATTTAATTTAAATCTATCACTTTAAGAGATCATTCAAATATGAAGTTCAATTCAATTCTATAAAATTTAAGATTTATTTCAAACATAAAAAATTAAACAAAAAAATTCAATTCATTTTATAAGATTTCAATTGAATCCATGCTAAATTTCATTCCAAACGCACATTAATGAAATTTTAAAGATCTCTGTTGAAAAACCAGTTAGGAGCTGAGATGATGCTAATTTCCATTTTTAGATAAGAATGTGGCAGCCTCTTGAGAGGCACACTGTTAAGGTCAATACTGGTAGGAAGCTGGTATGAGCATGGTGTTTAGAAGTTTTCTTTTCTTGTAAGTAGTTTTGACAAAAGTTCTTAGGTAAATCATGAATCAACATATGATATTAAACGTAGGATTTATCTCATATATATATATATATATATATATATTATATGCATTAATGTAAATGTAAAATATTTTTAAGCAAAATTAAATATTTAAAATATAAAATTTGAACTCTATATCTACTATCTTTTAAAAAAATTTAAAAGAGTAATAATATAATATTGACTAACTACACTTGAAAAAAGAGAAGAAAAAAAATGACAATATATAAAGGATAGTGATAAACTTAATCTAATACTTTTTTACAAATAGTATTTCAATGTTTGGGGTGAGTGAACGTTTGAACTCCTAACCTTTAAGTCAACAAGCACTAGTGGTAGGATGAATGCCACTTGAGTTAATGCTCTTAATCTGATGGTTTAATATT
This sequence comes from Ceratonia siliqua, assembly GCA_034509205.1. Lineage (NCBI taxonomy): Eukaryota > Viridiplantae > Streptophyta > Magnoliopsida > Fabales > Fabaceae > Ceratonia > Ceratonia siliqua. The sequence goes on from JASKGM010049764.1 coordinate 8,428, forward strand.
TAAATACATATATATTAGTATAGATATATTTTTTAATAATTAGGTTGGCCTACATATTTATAAAATAGACAATATTTATCTAAGAGTTTCTCATAATTTTGATTCTATATAGAGTTTGTCTGAATTCGTGAATATAGCTGCCAACTGGCTTACTATAAATGCTTCAAAGATGTATCCTTTGGTGTGATCACCCCATCCTCACTAGCAAAGTTGTTTAGTTTTGATGTTGGTTACTATAGAGGCATAAAGTTGTTTATTTAAGCTTTGCATTGTTTGTGTTGGAATGAAATTCCTTTCTTTGGGCTAAAAAAATGTTACAAATATACACATTAATAATATCCTACACATCAATTCATCACATTTTAAAATTTAAAATAATTATTTATTAATTTATTTTATTACTTCTTATTTGGATATAGTTAGTTTCTTTAGAGTAATTATATTCTACTAATTTTTAAAATTTAAAATATAATTGAGAGTGTAATTATTAATAAAATGAAGAGGCAATATAAGAATAAAACTTTAATCTAACTACAAAAGTTATATATATTAAAATAGATAAATATTTTATATTATTTGATCTGATGATCAAGATTCTATATAGCACTATAGAATTTTACTTTTTTATTAAAATAAAACTAACTTAATCTAAGAGGTCAAGTGTGTGATTGGAATTCTATAATATTTATAATACATTGCTATTCTATTTAATTGATAGTAATATATATTAATTATTAAATAAAATATTTAAATTTTTGTTTAATAATTAATAAGTACAATATTGATAGAAATTTTAGATGCTAAAATTTAGTCCACAAAAAATAAATTATGAATAAGAGAGGGAGTGAATCTAGACATATAGTTGCACTACTACCACTACAATTATTGAGTTCTACCGGCAACAATAAGTCAATAATATTAATATCATAGGGTTCACAAATCAGGATTTTGATCCCATCATGTACATGAGGAAATTATGTTCCTTGTAAGTCGTCGGATGGGACATGTGCAAGGGACGGGAGGGCAGGGGCACTGTTGAATTTAACATGATCCCTTCATTCACAAATCACAATGTATATACTCAACCATTTGGAGCCACGAAGATATGTCAAATTGCAGATTACCATCTTCTATCATGCCATTATATTATATGAAAAAATAGACATAATGCACATTGACTCATAAATAATAAAAAAGGCCTAATAATTAAATAATAAGTTTCATATATTGTATTTATTTTTCTCATAATATAATAATATCGTATTCTTTAATAATATGAGAAGATCTTGATTCATTAAATTATTATTTTCAAATTCATATAAATAATTAAATTAAAAATCTCTTAAAAAATTTAGAGATAATAATTTCTATGTTGGATTAATTGAATTTTTTGTTTCCTTAGTTTGTCAAAATTGCCGTTTTGGTCCATTTAATTTTATCCTTAATAATATAATCCCTCTAATTTTATCAAAATTATAGTTTTTGTCTAAAATTAAAGAATTAAAATTATAAATTTGATAAAATTAAAAAGATCATATTATTTATAATAAAATTAAAAAAATTATAATTATAATTTTAACAAATTATAATTTTATCAAAAATATAATTAAACATTCTTTGCATTGTATAAACAGTACAATAATGGGCTGTGGCACAAATAGTGACCTCAACTATTCCGTGATGTACTAGTAGAACCAGTTTATTAATTGCCCACGCCCCACTCATTAAATAAGTACAAGATGGATTCATTTATTATATCCTACCACCCCACCCCTTTTTTTATTTTTTTATTTTTTATGTTTTTATTTTTAAATTTTTTTTACTTTTTAAAATTAATTAACTATTTTTTATCTTATGTATTTTTTCAGAATTTTTTAAGATGTTTTTGAATTTTTTCTTGAATTTTTTTACATTCCTTTTACTATTCATCTATAATTTTTTTTTACTATTCATTTATAACTTAAAAGATTTTAAAAAAATACAAAAATATCTTAAAAAATTCTGAAAAAAATACATCATATAAACATATAATTAATTAATTTTATAAAATAAAAATTATTAAAAAAAATTAAACAAAACTTTAAAAAAAGTTTTAAATTCCCCTACAGCCAGTAGTGTTCCCCTTCATTTAATGAGAATAGAGTCGTTTTAAAAGTTTAAATTTAGGTGTTTGTTATGGCTGTACATACTTTTGGTATGTTATATTTTTTTAATTTTTAATTTTAATTTTTTAATTTTTTAATATTAATTAATTATTATCAAGTTAAATAATTTTTTAAGAAATTTTTAAAATATTTTTAAATAATTTTTAAAACTTTTTATATTTTTTTTATATTATTCATCTATAAATTTTTTAATATTATCTATTTATAAGTATAAAAATTTTAAAAAAATATTAAAAAATTCATAAAAAAATATGACATATACAATAATTTATTAATATTAAAAAATTAAAAAAATTAAAAAATAATATAAAATATATAAAAACTATGCTATCACCACAGTAGCATAACTTTTGCCTTAAATTTAATGGTCAAACTTAAATATACAAATAAATAAAAGATCATCATCAATTAAGTTTTAGAATCATTCATTATATAACAAGATATCATGTGGAAACTATTTGATATACTATGATCTTAAATTTAATATTTTAAATGATATTAAATATTCAAAATATCAATATTTAATTCAATTATCTAAGATATATATACAGTATCATTTAATGATTGAATGATATCATTTTAAATAATATTTAATATCATTTAAAAATCTAAGACATAGCCCATAATTTCAATGCTAGTTGTTATATGATATACTTCTCGTCATATCTATTTGAACAAAGAAAGCGACCACACGGGTCAATATCTCTTCAACGTGATAATAACCAGAGAGTTGAGTTGCTCAACATCCACTTGTCTGTCATGTTGAAAGATATTGTCGTAAACTTTATCTCTTATAAATTTTATAAACTTATTATATGTCAATTGAAAGATATTAAATCTTGATATGATAATGTGAAGAGTTAAAATGAGTTTATAAAATTTGTGAGAGATAAAGTTTGTATTCATACCCTTTAAACCATTCTTAAAACCATATACATGGAACTAAACAGATCACATTATAATATATTCTAATTAAGGCAAAAGTTTATAGTTATTTTCACAACCCCACTATGACATGATAGTTTCCACAACTGAACGAATTTTTGAAATTTAAATTCTTCCCTCATGTGGACTTAGGGATGATCATGGGGGCTTATCCTTGATAATAATGGGTATTATGAAAGGTCAAGTTTGTTCCTGCTTTTTTTCTTTTTGATAATAATGGGTATTATGGGTATTATGAAAGGTCAAGTATTATTCAAAGTTTAGGTCCATATATGATCCAATTTTTCAATCTTAAAATTTAAGACTAATCCGATCCATTCCTATTTAATGGAATAAAAACTTTAAATATTTAAAGTACTTAATATTTGAAGAATATAATTTAATCAAAATATCTAACAATAGATAACTTTAAAATAATAAAGCAACATTCAACTACAAAAAAATAAGAATACAACTCAAATCAAATAAATAATATTACAAGCATATTAGAGGCCAACCTTATTTTAAAATATGACTTAATTTTTTTATTTAATCTGTTTGAGTTTAAATATAAAGTCTAACCTCAAATTAAACTGAGTTGGCCCTGAACAACCTAACGGCAAGATATTAAACACCCATCATGACTCTCTTTTTGTTATCCTAACTTTCAAACCATGTTTCATTAGAAGTACAATTGAAAGGGTTGGGGAAATAGGGTGATCCTCCACCACCTGGATATGATAACTCCACAAAATGGAAGTTGCCACTATCTTCATTTGAACGAAGGACAATTCTTTACCCAAGCAAGTCCTGGGTCCTGCATTGAAACTAATGAATTTGTAAGATGGTACGTGAAAGATGCGTCCTCTCTCCGAGATCCATCTCTCTGGCTTGAACTCCAAACAATCTTCTCCCCATATTTCTTCAAATCTCCCCATTGCATACAAAGAAATTAGTATTATAGTATTGGGATGAATATGATCGCCACTGGGAAGTACGTCAGATTTGATTGCTTGCTTGCGTTCCAAAGGTATGGGAGGAAATAGCCTCAAAGCTTCACAAATAGCACCATGGAGATAAACTAGATTTTTTACCTCCTCCCCGCCTAATTTCGTTAGATTTTCTTGTTTGGCTACAATCTTATCTTTGATCTCTTCAAGAATCTTAGCTTCCACTGGTGGGTGTGTAGCAACAAGCCAAAAGAACCAAGTAAGAGCTGCAGTTATGGTATCTCTCCCTGCAACAAAAAGGTTAAAAGCAGTGTCCCTCAGAAACTTGTCGTCCACTTGCCCCTTTCTTTCTTCCTCCCTCATTAAAGCTGTCAGCAAGTCAACCTGTGCTTCCACCATTTCAGTTTGGCTGAAGAATTTGCTTAGCTCCTCTCTCTTTGACGCTATACTTTCATGTAGGAATAGGTCAAAAATTTTACATGCTTCTGCCATCTTCTTCTCTGCTCCAATTTGAAGCCATTTCTGTAGCTTCCAAATGCTTCTTGGCACTGTGTGTCTGTAGAATATAAACTCTTCTGCTTCATTAAAGGCCTTCCCACATGCAACTTCTGGGAAGTCAAAGGCAAGACATTGGGGGTCAGATCCTAAAACTGTGGAGCAAATATTGTCGAAACTGAACCGATTGAAGACATCTTGTAGATCCACCTCGGTTCCTTGTCTTTGTACGTGATCAAGAAGCGGAAGAAGGCAGCTTTCCAGCTTATTCTGAATGATTTTCTCGAAAAACAGCTCAAAGTTTCTGTGTTTAAACAATGAATGGAGTAATGTCCTGTTGTATTTCCATGCGTCAGAATCAGCAGTAAAAATCCCATCACCAAAAGCTTCAAAAATCTCACGAAACTCAGCTCCCTTTACATAGTAGCCAAAATTCTTGCTCATCATGTGGTGCACGTTCATGGGGTCGCAGGTAACCACATAGTTCATTTTGCTAAACCAAGGTCCACTGAACTTCCCAGTACCCGCTTGTGTTTTCAAAGCTTGAGTTACATAATCATGGATGTGCCACAAGTTACATAGAAGTTGCGGCAACATTCCCAAGATAGGCCAATCTATAAAGAGGGGGTTTCTGCAGCATCTTCTCCGATGGAGAAGAAAAAGGAAGCAGAGAAGTGCTGTAACTATTTGTGCATAACCAAGCATGGTCATTCTAAATGAACGGAGATAGAAAGCTTTGCTTATAGAGATGGTAAAGCCTAAAAGTTTAGTGTTTGTATTTAATACGGTATTTTTTCGTTTGAATATTTGTATTTTGTTTTTATTTTCTTGAATTTTATATTCTTTTTTTTTTTGAATTTTTATACCTTTTTTTTAAGTATTTCTGTTTTCATTTTTTTAAATTTTTTTAAAATAAAAATTATAAAAAATATATATAAACACCTATATGTATCAATAAATGAATATAATTTAGTAAAAGCAATTGCTCATTAATGTTGGCTAGGGTAGGGTTAGTCCCAGATGGTGATGTGAAGGGCATATTCAATTCATATTGCGAGTGGAAGATGGTATGGACAAGGTGTAAAGTTTGGTAATTAATGATTGAATGAGATGGGTAACTTTGATTGGTTGAATGGGCTATCAGCTTGATAGGCAAGCATACCGAGTTTTCAACAAATCTTTAATGTTTAATTAATGATTGAATGAGTTGGGTAAGTTTAATTGGTTCAATGGACGACTTGGTAAGTTTAATTGGTTCAATGGGGCTATCAGCTTGACAGGCAATTGAAGCATACCGAGTTTTCAACAAATCTTTAATGTTTAATTAACGATTGAATGAGTTGGGTAAGTTTAATTGGTTCAATGGACGACTCATTAGGTTAACTTTTTATTTTATTTTCAATTATTTATATATTTTTATATATTACATTTAATTAATATAATATAATTTATATCAATAATATTATACCTTTTTATAATATTTAATAATAAATATCATAGATCTTAAACTGCAAACTTAGACACAAAATTCCAAAATCTTAAATGCTAAATAATAAAATTTGAAATCCTAAATTCTAAACCTTAAATATTCAACCCAAACCCTAAACTCTAAAACCTTAATACCATGAATCATATATTCTAAATACTAAACGACAAACCCATAAATTCTAAAATTTAAAACTTTAAATCCTAAACCCTAACACCACAAACCCTAATTAAATACTAAACCTCTAAAACCCTATCATCATAAACCTTAAATGTATAAATCCTAAACCCTGGAAACTCAAAAACCCTAACAACTTAAACTTAATCTCTATATCATAAATCATAAACCTCAAAACCCTAAAACCACAAATCCTAAATACTAAACCCCTTAAACCCTAAAACCCTAAATCATAAACACTAAACTGTAAACCCATAAATCATAAATCTTAACCTTAAACATCAAAATCCTAAACCCAAAAATCTTAAACACCTAAACCATTAAATCATAAAGCCCTAAGCCCTAAACCCTCAACCTTAAACCCTAAAACCATAAACATTAAATCTTAAGCCCTAAAACCTAAATCGTAAGCTCCTAACCCTAAACGCTAAATCCTAAATTCTAAACCCATAGTATTCAGGTTTAGGTCTAAGTTTTAGGATTTAGGAGCTTATGATTTAGGGTTTAGGATTCAAGTATTAGGGTTTACAGGTTTCGTATTTAGGATTTATGGGTTTAGTGTTTATGGTTTAGGATTTTAAGGTTTAAGGTTTAGGAGTGTAGGAGTTTAGGGTTTAGTGTTTAAGTTTTGGTGATGTGATCTCCACAACAAAACAAGTTTCGGACGCCCACGAAAGTTTTAAATCAAATTTTGAATACAAAGATAAACCAAAAAAACATTGACCCAATGTCAACTAAACACGAGCTAGAGGTATACAAACCTTGACCTAATGTTTAAAGCAACACAAACCAAGGAAATAAGAAGGATATTGAAACCATACTCAAGTTATAGATGAGAAGGCGAGTGATAAGTTGGGATAGAACGCCATAAAAATGAAGTTCTTTATAAGTTCAAGAGTTGAATGAAAAACTAAAGAAGGATAAACCTTTCAAACAAAATTCCAATGTGAAATCTGTATTACAAATGCTAAAAATGTCAATATATAGGCAGCCACAAAGAAAAACCCTAATTTGCAACTAAGCGTTAAAACAAATGGGCTCTTTAACAAAATAAAGGTCCAGCCCAAAAAATACGAGTACACATAAATAAATACTCTTGGAACATCCCTCCAAGCATAGGAAAATTGAAAAATAAAAGCTTATTTTCATTTTCAATGGTTAACAACAAATTAATGAGCTATTTAATTAAGCAATAAATGCAAGTTGCTAACTAATGACTTTCATGGTAGACTTTAATAAAAATACAATAACTAATTCTAGAAAACTCCAAATCTCATGATTTTTGATTTAAACTAGACATGTAGAACTTTCCAACAAGTACTCATGGGCCAAATTTGAACTTGAATTGGACATCCAAACTTTCAAAGGAAGTTGGACGTAATTCTAATTTGAATTGGACAGCATGTAATGATCACTTTTTGGGCTTGGGCTTATAGATGAGATACTCTTGAGTAACATGCTAAACAATCTCATCTCTTACTTGGATCAAATTAGTTAAGCACATTTTCTCCTTTGAACCCAACTTGATGCTTTGTACCTACTCAACCTGAATTCCTCAAAACATGCTTCTTAGATTCTCATACTTTAGGATTTCGGGTTTAGGTGTTTAGTGGTCTAAGGATTTAGGGTTTGGAATTTAAGGTTACAAGTTTAGACCTTAATATTTAGTGTTTAGTGTTTTAATGTTTTATGATTTAGGGTTTAAGGCTTAAGATAACTTATACTAAATAATATAAATATTATTATTATAAATAATTGAACATAAAGAACTATGGCAATAGTTGGTGTTACTGCAGCTATTCGTGTACGTGAAACTTGGTTCTACTAGGGCTTTGAAAGTGCACGTTGACAATCTCCGGTGATGCATGTTTTGCCTTGCGGCTTCCCTTAATGGGTTCATGTGTCCCTAAGTGGAGAGACAACTAAGTTATAGTGAACCATTTAGGAATTTTGGTGTTAAGAAGCATTGTTTGGGAATGCAGTGTTTCCAATGCTATCTCTCAATAATTTCCTCTAATATTTAAATAATCTATTCATATGCTAAAATTTTTACGACTCCAAGTAGTTTCATTTTATTATTGTAACTTGATCATTTTATAATTTTAAATTATTCATGATATTTCTAAAAAATATTTCACTGCAAAAAAACATGCGTTTTCTTACGGACCAAATGTCGTGAGACACTCTTACGAAATTTCTCTCAGAAAAAACGATGGGTTAAAATTTCTTATGAATTTTCTCACGGTCACCATTTTCGTTAGAAAAGTCCATGAGATTTTGGTGAGAAATCCGTAATAAAAAACGTGCGAACATATGGAGCAAACTGAACTCACATAAATTCTAGTTTAGGTCTCACATAATCATTTTTCAAGAACACAACTTACAATCACTTAGTTCCAAGATATATCCAAATTATAAGCATGACTGAACTCAGAACATATGGAGCAAACTGAACTCACGGAAATTCTGGTTTAAGTCTCAAAGAATCATTTTTCAAGAAAACAACTTACAACCACTTAGTTCCAAGATATTTCCAAATTATAAGCATGACGTAAAATAACTGACACTTTTATGAGCAATATAACAAGAATTTCTTCAAAGCATGCTTCTAAAATTTGAAGGAGTACAATTTCATGAAATTTATAATTCTTCCATGGGTAAAATAAATATAAAATAATTATAACGTGTACGAAAATTTCATAAAAGAGACATAATGCCCAAAAATATCACAGATGTTGTATTCATGAAAATAATGCTCTTTGAAAGATTCATATATCAAAAGTGATTTATAAACAAGTGTAGGATCATGAAGTTGGACATTTAATAATCTCCCTGTCTATCCTTGGGTGAGCTGTCATGTAAGAACACACTCTTCTCCTCACAAGCTTACACCAAGCCAAATCAACCATAATAATTTCCTTTAACACTCATATACCCAATGAAATTCATAAACACACGTGTAACTCATAATTTGGGATATTCAATAGCTTACAAGTTTCCAAACAATTTCTTGTATCTCATAAAATTAAATCCTTTTCCCACATAAGTTTCCAAGAGATAATTGATTCCCCATATAACCATAATCATGTATGTACTCAAGAAAATAGCCAGTTTAAAACATGACCCTTCCAATAAGCTTACGGGTGATTTGAGTGATTTCAAGAGAAATAACTTATACCTATGTGAATTCAAGACATGTAAGAGAGGTACACACAAGCCCTAAAGTTTATTTGACCACTTTGAGAGCAAAGCAGAAAGAAATCAGTGAAAATCATGTTCTAGCATCTCCAAGAGCACAAAATTCGTTGTATTTGGGTCATGTTTGCCATAGATCAAAGTGTATAGAACATGCAAAATAAGACCCATGAAACTCAAGGTAAGCGAACCACTTACCACACAATTTTGCAAGATTTCGGCCACCCAAACAATCTCCCAAAACCAAGACCACCAATGCATTGAGGGAGTGAAAACAATAAAATTTGCTGAAGGAATCATGTGGAAAAGTGGTAAAAATCCAGGTGGGGAGGAGCTCCAAAAAGCTCCCATGGAAGAGAGGAGCATCTCGGCCATGGAGGGAAAAGAAGGGAAGACGAGCGAGAGGGGAAGGAGGTGACCAGTTATGCTAAAAAGGGAAGCTTTGCCCAAAGACCAAAATGCCCTCATATAACACTATTACCTAAGGGCAAAATTATCTTTTTCTCCATCGACATTTTATTTTTACATTAAAATTTTCTGAAACTTTCAACTAGCTAATTCAATCCTTTTACACAATATCATGCAAAAAATTTAAGGAAAATATGAAAGCGAGTGTGAAATCAACCAAAAAATCAACACGTGGATCCTCAGGGTATTACATAAGGGTATTACAAAGAAGATCCATTAGCCTTGAATTAATTAATTAGTTTGTGTCAATCTTTTATACTTACTAATTTTAAAGACGAAGATGGTGTTAATTGTATAAAATACTAAATATTTTGAATTTACATATCTAATTATGGTGTCATTAATTTTTGTGCTCCTTAATATATATTCATAATAAATTTCTTGCCAATAAAATCTTCCATCTCAATGCTATTGACCTCTCCTGGCAAACTAAACCGGGCGAAGCACGCTTGAAAGTATTATTTTAGCCTATTTAAAACATTATTTGACAATGTACAATATTATTTAACCCATTTTGCATCATGGTTCTGTTTATTTTTTGATGTTTAAGTTGACAATGTACTATATATATATTTATATAATTATTATGATTCTTATATGTCATCGGATGGGTGCCAATACTAGCTACTTTAAAACAACTTATCCGAAACAGTCTGATATTCTACGTATTATCAACACAAGTATTGGGAGAATTTTTGGAATTTTTTCATAATTTATAGCTTAAAAAATTGGAGAACGGTTCTAATATTATTAAAAATAAATTATATGACAAAATATAAATAATAATAGTACTATATTACTGTAGCATTAAAAATATTTTTTTAACATAAACAAGTGCCACAGCCTCTTTTTTTTAAGTATCTTTATTTTCTTAATAATTAATTTTTATAAAATACTGGCCAATCAAAATTCAAATATATTATCACTATAAAAAAATGAGTCAAATGATCACGAAACTCTATAGCAGCATCCTAAAAAATTTTCTACCATTCCAAAATAGAAAATTTGAATTATCTTTAATTTATTAGCTAACTCCTCTAATTCATTGTCATAGAATAAGGTAGTTATGTTTTTCAAGTAATTATTATGTTCGAAGTATAAGAATAGAAGATTTCTGAGACCTAAACAAGTGAATTACTACAAGAAAAAATTTAATTTTCTACGGATGTTTGCTGCGGATTATTTTCGCAGGTGCTTACTTTCGGTATTTCCTGCAGATAGTAAATCCGCAAGAAAATTTCATGCGAATTATAAATTTGTAAGAAAATTCCCGTGAAAGTTTGGCGTTAAAATGTGCGAACAATTTGCTGCGAAAATGTTTGGCAAGTAAAATTCGCAAGTAACTCCGTAGGTAATGTTCTTGCGGATAGTAAATCCGCAGGAACATTACATGCGGATTATTAATCCGTAGAAAATTACCTGCGGATTTTAAATCCGCAGGAAATTTTTGATGTGACTTTTTTAATCATAATCCACTGATTTTGATTGATTCAACCATTAAATGACACATAAGTTATGTGTTAATATTCTGTGTCAATGGTGGTCAAGATCGAGCTGCAAGCGGGGGCCGATCGGAGGTACTTTTGGCTTTTAATGGTATGATATGATAGTTAATTATAAAAAAAATATACAAAAATTTAAGTGCAAGATTAAAATGACGTAAATAAAAAAGTAGAACCAAATCTTTTATAAAAGATATAAATCTTATCACAATAGTGAATAATTAAAAAAATGAACTATATTTTGTGGGCATCATTTTCAAGGTGAGTTTTTTCAATCGAACGGTTAAAATTTAAAAATTTTTAAAAATTCATGAAAAGAATCAGCAATAGTAGAACGTATGAATATGTTAGCATATCACCTTACTCTCTTGTAAAGGAAAATGCATGTTGGATCAACATCCTATTTGATTTTAGTCGATTTGACCGTTGGATCACACATATGTTGCATGCTTAGTTTGCGTGCTAAGTGTAGGGAAGA
>JASKGM010049786.1:1909-20262 GCA_034509205.1 Ceratonia siliqua
TTGTTGTTGTTGTTGTTGTTGTTGTTGTTGTTGTTGTTGTTGTTGTTGTTGTGTTTATTTATTTGTTCAATATTATTTTTTTATGTGATTGTTGAATAGCAATTTCTAATATTGTGTTTGAATTGGGCAAGAATAATATTATTCATCAATCATGACTCCAAATAAATTCAACGAATGCTGCCAGATCAGAAGATTATTCTCTTATACATTATATTCTTGTTTGATATATAGCCTAATTGTCGTTATCTTATCAACTTGTTAATTTCTGGTACAATATTTCTTTTCAAATATTTAATTTAATTTTCAATTCAATTTTTAAATTTAAAAATTTTTATTCTTTGATGTGATTATTTTTTGAGTAATTATTAATAAAAAATAATAATATATAAATGCTATTATTAATAGAATGAAATGATAATATAAATATAAAAAGTTGGTAATTGGTATAAAATTATATATATTGATATAAATGGTTAACATTTTTTCTAAGTTAATGATATAATTTTGTACCATAAGGATTCCGCTTCAAGAAGAAAAAGTCCCATGTCCTAAAGTCTTTCAATGAGGGGAAAGGCCTACCCATGATTTGACTGCATTATTTCTCTGTGTAGTAAGAAAGAATGTCAATTTGTACAAATTAATAAGAAATTGAAATAATTATTCATACCATCGATCAAAGGATTAGATGAACAATTGTTAAAGTCAATGAAGCATTTGCTTTTTTATATGACTTTGTTACTTGTCGGTTACTTTGCTTGTTGAGTAAGACTATGTTGTCTTATGTGTATTTTTAGTTAATTCTGTTATGTTGACCTTTTATGCTTAGCTTTCCTTTTATTTAGTTTTATGTATTTTGTCTCTTGCGGCCTTTGCTGTATCTGTTAGGCTGCTAGTGTAGGCTTTATGTTTGTTTGTATTTTGCCTATATCATGTTGCTAAATGTTAATGGTTAAGTATTATGCTATTCCAAATTCCTTGTCTCCTCTCAACTTGTTGTGTTCTTAGCTTCTAAGTTCATCACCAATAAGCGATATCAAAGCTCATTGATTTTGTGGGATATGTGCTATCAACAAACACCTATGGTGTCCAGTAGCTCATCTTCATCCTCCTTACCCATCTTCTCGGGAGAGAACTATTCTCTCTGGGTAGTGAAGATGAAAACCAATCTTAGAACTATTAACCTTTGGGAAGCAGTGGAGATTGGAAGAGATATTCAACCGTTGCCTAACAACTAGACGGTTGCTCAAATCAAACATCATGGTGAGGAAGTTAGCAAGAGGTATAAAGCCCTCACTTACATTCACCAAGCTATTACAGAGGACTTATTTGTGAGAATAATGTCATGTGAGACCGCCAAGGGAGTGTGAGACATTCTCAAATAGGAGTTTTATGGAAGCATAAGAATGAGACAAATGCATGTTCTAAACCTGAGGTGTGAGCTTGAAATGCTAAAGATGAAAGAGTCTGAAACAGTAAAGGATTATTCTTCAAGAATGTTAAACACTGTTAATCAGATTAGGTTGATGGGTGAAGAGCTTAGTGAGCAAAGAATAGCTGAGAAGGTACTAGTAAGCTTACCAGAGATATTTGAAGCCAAAATCTCTTCTTTGGAAGACTCCAAAGACATCTCTTAACTCACTTTTTCTGAGCTAGTGAATGCATTTTAAGCTCAGGAATAGAGAAGATCTTATAGACAAGAGGATACATTAGAAAAGGCACACTTGATGAAGCATAAGGAGAAAGAAGACAATTAGGGGTAATGATGACAAGCAACATAGAGAAAAAAGTGGAGACAAGGGAAAGCAAGAGAGAAAGTATGAGAGATACCCTCAATGCAGTCATTGCAAACGAATAAATCACAAGGAAGTTGACTGCTGGCATAAGGACAAATTAGGACCCTCAATCAGGTGTAAATATTGCAAAAAAAAAAAAGCATGTAGGCTAAAATAGCAGTCCAACTAGAAGATGTTGAACCACAACAAGCCAATGTAATTGAAACTGACAATGAAGAAGAGTTGTTGTTCATGGCTAAAACCAATGATAACATAGTATGAAGGAAGCTGGTTCCTTAACAGTGGGTGTACCCAACATATGACAAATGATCCCAAGCTGTTTACAAGTTTAAAGCCTGTGGGTGGTTTAATGAATATAAGAAATAGAGAAATGGTCAATATTGAAGGTAAAGGAACAATGGGTATAAAGACTTCTTCTGGTGTGAAGATCATTTTTGAAGTATTGTATGTATTAAGCTTAGATCAAAATCTATTAAGTGTTGGTCAAATGTGTTAGAAAAGAAATTCCCTAATATTTAACGATGCTGGTTACATAGTCTATGACAGTGTAGGACAGAAACTACTGGAAGTTGAGATGTGAAAAATGTGCTTCTAGTTAGGTGGAATTCCTTGTAAGAGCAATGTTGCAATATAGTAAATGCTAAACTAGAAAGTAAGATTTGGCACAAAAAGCTAGGGCACTGTAATCTAAAAGCCATGTAACTAGCGTAAAGGAAAGAGATGGTTCATGGTCTACTTTACATTGAAGAATATGCTAAACTATTCAAAGGATGTCAACTGAGCAAGCAAAGTAGAAATCATTTTCCAACTTCTTCAACCTGGAGAGCCAAGGAGAAGCTTCAATTGGTTCACACTAATGTGTGTGGACCTCTCCCAGAAATCTCTCTAAATGGCGGTAGTTATTTTCCATTATTCACAGATAACTTTTCAAGATTACTTGGATTTATTTCCTTAAGGAAAAAAGTGAAGTCCTTTCTGTATTTAAGAAATTTAAAACAGAAGTAGAAACTCAAGGTAGTCAAAACCCCAAAGTTTTGAGATCAGACAATGGAAGTGAATACTGCTCTAAGGTTTTTGATGAGTATTGTTAGATGCAAGGGCTTAAACACTAAGTTACTACTGTTTATACACCCCAACAAAATGAAGTGGTAGAGAGGAAGAATATGTCTATCTTGGAGATGGCAAGATGTATGATTCATGACAAAAACTTACCAAAATATCTATGGGCTAAAGCTGCTAATACTATAGTTTACCTGCAGAATAGATTACTTACTAAAGCCCTAGAAGATAAGACACCAATTAAAGCCTGGTGTGAAACTAAACCTTCAGTGAGTCACCTAAAAGTATTTAGATCACCTTGTTTTGTTCACACTCCAAGCTATAAGAGGAATAAGCTGGAAGAAAAAGCTAAGAAATGGTTGATAGTTGATAATAGCTCTTTATCCAAAGGTTACAGGGTTTTTTTTTCTTCCAAAAATCAAACAAGTATTGGTCAGTAGAGATATGAAGATTGATGAGAATGCAACCAGGGTATGGGAAGGTGACTTAATTGCTAATGCACCTCAAACTCAAATGAATGATGAACTGCCTAACAACAATGAAAAGGAGATTGATGAAGACTATGCAACTAGGGGAGCCAGGCCTATTTCAGAAATTTATCAAAGGTGCAACGGTGTCATTCTTGAACCTGAGACCTATGTAAAATCCAAAGAAAACAAGAATTGGGTGGAAGTTATGCAACAGTAACTAAAAATGATTTAAAAAGCAAATACTTGGGAGTTGGTAACAAAACCAATAGGGAAGCAAGCAATAGAGGTTAAGTGGGTATTTAAGGTAAAGATGGATCCTCATGGCAACATTTGTAAGTACAAAGCATGATTAGTGGTAATAGGTTATTCTCAACAATTTGTGATTGATTACTTTAATACATTTGCCGTTGTGGCCAAACTGGATACTATTATATTGCTAATTGCCTTTGCAGCCCACATGCATTGGAAACTATGGCACTTGGAAGTGAAGTCAGCTTTTCTCAATGGTCATCTTGAAGAAAAGATACATGTCACTCAACCTGAAGGATTTGTTGTAGAAGAAAATGAAAAGAAGGTATACAAGCTACACAAAACTCTGTATGAGTTTGATATAGCAGGATAGATGGCTACCTCTACAGCAAGAACTTTAAGAGGAGTGAAAATGACAATACTCTCTATGTAGGGCTACTGTCAAATGGTGGAAGCTTGATTATTTCACTATATGTTGATGACTTGTTAGTAACCAAGAATGATGAGGAAGAACTATGTAAGTTCAAGAAGGAAATGGAAGACCAATTTGAAATGTCAGAACGAAGTGAACTCAGCTACTTTCTTAGATTAGAAGTGCATCAAGGCAAAGGGGGAATTTTCTTGAACTAAGGAAGGTTTGCTAATAAGATCCTTAACAAATTTAGAATGTTTAATTGCAAGCCAGTAGACACTCTCTTAATGGTGAATGTAAAATTAAGCAAAGAAGATGGTGCTATAAAGGAAGAAGCCTCAAATTACAGAAGTCTCATTGGTAGTATACTATATTTGACTGCAAGCAAGCCTGTAAACACCTAATTTTGTTTAGATAATTTTAAAATTTTGGAAAAAAAACAAAAAAAAACATAAAATTAAGAAATTATAAAAAATATGTAAAATGATAATAATGATAAAGAAAACACAAAATGTGAAAAAAAATGAAAAATATAAAAAGAAATAAAAAATGAAAAAAAATTACAAAGGAAGGAAAATAATAATAATACAAAATAAAATAAAAATATTTTATATGGGCCCACCACCATCACTTTTTTTTCTTTCCACACACTCATTTTTGTCTCATCACTATCCCTTTCTCTCCATTTTCTTACTTCCACACTTCATCCACTTCCTCACTTTATCTCCTTCCACACTCCACATCACTCCACTCACCCACTTTCTCTTTTTCACATACTCACCCCACTCTTCCTTTTTTTTCCCTCTCATTTCCATCACATACTCACCCATTCTTTTTCATCTCATCTCATTCACTCCCTCATCTCACACGTCCTACTCCCCTCTCCATCTTCTTTCTTTTTTTCATCTTCTTCCTTTTCCATTCTTTTTTTTTTCTTCTTCCCTCTCCATTCTCTTCATTTTTCATCTTCTTCCCTCACCATTATTTCTATTTTTTTTCATTTCATTTATTTTCATTCTCTAATTTTATTGTATTTTGGGTGGCCTTAAAAGGAGAAGCTGGCAAAGGAGAGAAGCTTCTTCATATTTCTCCAGAAAGGAGAAGTGTGAACAAGGGAGAGGGAGAGTTGGTTCTCATAATCATAATAGAAGTAACCATCTTTTTCATCCTTGGTTGATTTCTTTTCCTTCCAACTTTCTTTTTTTTTGTTTATATTTTTTTGTGAGAACAATGATGTGTAAATTTCTTAGGTCCAAGATTTTTTTTGGATGGATCCATGGGCAAAGAGGTATTTGCTTGTTTCAAATATGATTATGTTAATTTTTTAAAAAATATGTTTTATTATTTCAATTAATGTTGTTTTTGTCTTTTTTGTTTTTAATATGTTTTTATTTTTTTGTTTTTTAATATATTTTTACTATTTTTGGTTTTATTTTTAATTTGTTTTTTAATTATTATTTATGATTTTTTTAATTTGTTTTAATTATTTTTTTTTGTTGCTATAATTTTATTTGTTATTTTTAAGTTATATTCTAATTGTTGTCTTAATCTATTTGTTGTTTTTAAAATAAATTCTAGTTGCTATTTTTTATTTGTTGTTTTTAAAATTTTATTTTAACCCCAACACTTTTAGTAATTTCATTTTTCTTCAATACTTTAAAATTTTCATTTTGACCCCAATACTTTAAGTAATTTCATCTTAGCCCCAATACTTTCAAAATTTTGATTTTGACCCCAAACATTGCAAAAGATTTCAGTTTCGCCCTAAAGACTCTGAAGATTGGATTTTGACAAAATACTAAGTTTTATTTTTTTTTTCTTTTCTTTGAACATTATGTGGATAATTGTTCTCCCATTTTGTTAAGTTTTATGTGAAAGCTTGTTTTCCCATATGGTCTTATCTTCTTCATAATTATTATGTAGAGAATTGTTCTCTCATTTTGTTAGACTTTTAGTGAAAGTTTATTTTTTTCAAAGTCCTAACTTCTATGGGCATTAAGTGGAGATTCATTATTCCCTAATG
Organism: Ceratonia siliqua; assembly: GCA_034509205.1. Lineage (NCBI taxonomy): Eukaryota > Viridiplantae > Streptophyta > Magnoliopsida > Fabales > Fabaceae > Ceratonia > Ceratonia siliqua. The sequence continues at coordinate 7,916 of JASKGM010049786.1, forward strand.
TCCCAATTACATAGGCTTTCAGTGGAAGTTATCCTCTCCAATGTCCTAATTTTCATATGCTTTTAGTGGAGGTTTGTCCTGCCTAAATCTTCTAACTTCTTTTCAAGGCTTTAAGTGGAAGTTTATCTTCTCCCAATGTCCTAATATTCCCAGCCAAGAGATCATACATCTCACCAAATCAACTTATCTAAATACTTCTAAATTACGTTGATCTTGATCCCTTTATGGTACGTAGGCACTTACTTGGTAAGGTAGGTCTAGTTTTTTTTTCTTATCTTTGTCCATTATTATCATATTAAAAGAAGGAATAATCTTAATACATTAAATTTTCTAAGCACAAACAATCTAGGATCACCATCCTTAGAGATGAACGTTGTGGGGGTGCTTAACACTTTCCCTAATCTTTCCTCTGATTCCGAGAGCTAGTTTTCTTTTCTTTTTTAAGGATCTCAATTATCCTTCTAATTAATTGGTGGTAACTCTATTTTTTCTCTACGTTTTTCCTTACGTGCCTAAAGTCATAAAATGGTGGCTTTTCATCAACCGTCACGTTGTGACAAGGCCATATTTGATGTTTTCAGCTAGCTTGCTATCTAGATTCATGCAGTGTCCTAGTATTAACCATTCCTCTGCTGGCAAACGAGTGCTCATATTTGAAGGGTACATTTGACTTTGGTATATGGTACACGACAAGTGGTTGTGCAAAATTGCAAGGATTTGTAGATAGTGACTGGGCTAGAAGCATACATGATATGAAAAGTACAAGTGGTTATTGTTTTTCACTTGGATCTAGTATGTTTTGTTGGAATTCAAAGAAGCAGGAGATAGTTGCACAATCCACAACTAAGACTGACCACATAGCTACCTCAACTACTGTTAACCAAGTTGTTTGGTTAAGAAAGGTTCTATTGGATTTAGGAATGCAACAAGAGGATGTTACTGTTATTCAAAGTGACAGTAAGTGAGCTATAGCTATAGCTTAAAATCCTATGCAGCATGGAAAGACTAAGCATATACTTGTTAAATTCCATGCTGTTAGGGAAGTTGAGAACATGAAGGATGTTAAGCTACAGCATTGCAGCTCTGAGATGCAAGTTGCTGATGCCTTTACCAAATCTCTTCCAAAACCTAAGTTTGAGTACTTCAGATAATTGATGGGAGTTACTTGCAAAAGCTTCAAGGAGGATGTTAAAGTCAATGAAGCATTTGCTTTTTGATATGACTTTATCACGTGTTGGTTACTTTGCTTTTGCTTTGTATTACTGAGTAGGACTATGTTATCTTATGTGTATTTTTAGTTTATTATGTTATATATGTTGACCTTTTATGCTCAGCTTTCCTTTTATCTAGTATTATGTATTCGGTCTCTTGCAGCCTATATCATGTTGCTAAATGTTAATGGTTAAGTATTCCGCTGTTCCAAATTCCTTGGGTCTCCTGTCAACTTGTCGTGTTCTTAGCTTTTTAGTTCATCAACACAATCCTCTAAATTTTTAATGAGTTGATTATGGTTTGCATATGTTGTTTCATGATAATGAGTGGTAAGCGGTTTTCTAGGATCATGTATCCTCAGACATATGCATGCATCAACTCACTTGTATTATCGTACCAGTTGGTCAGGGAGATCCCCTTTCCTTGTATTTTTTTGTCTCTTGCATGGAGAGACATGGGCATATTATTCAAAAGTGTATCAGTAATGGGGATTGGAAGCCCATTTGTTTGGGTAGGTAGGGCCCCGGATGCGACTCTTCTTCTTTGTTGATGATCCTGTGCTCTTTGTTGAGGCTACACTTGAACAAGTGGGATTTTTAAAAAAAATGCCTGGATGATTTCTGTATGGGCTCGAGTCAGAAGGTGAATACTAAAAAAACCAGAGGGAAGCAGGAGCTGAGTTCCTTGCTGGGTTTTTCTTCCACTCAGGATTTGGGAAAATATTTGGCAGTTTCATTGTTGCACTTGAGCAGGGTTAATAAGAACACATATCAATACACCCTTGACAAAGTTCAGTCGAGACTCCTCTAACTTGGGGCGTGTTCGCATGGATTGGAGCCTTGTTTTTGGGGCTTACTATTTGGAGTCTGTGGAGGAAAAGAAATTTCGTGGTGTTTCAAGACCCCAAGGGTAGTCTCAGGATGTCGTTATGGCCCTTATGGGTATTTCTAAAATGATGGATTGTATCCAGAGAGCTGGTGCTGCTGCCAAAATGACGATTAAAGATGAGTTTCATGAGGAAGAACGTTTTATAGCTTGGTTCTCTCATCTCTGAGCGAGGCTGGACAAAGTTAAACGTGGATGGCTCTAGTCGTGGAAATAGTTCCCAAGCAGGCTGTGGGGATATCCTCCGTGATGACTCAGGCCAGTTTCTCTCTGGTTTTGTTCGTAACTTGGGATCTTGCTCAGCGGTCCATGATGAACTTTAGGGTCTACTGTCGGGTCTAACTCTGGCTTGGGAGGAAGGATGTAGAAAGATTATGATTGAGCTTGACTCCAAAACAGCTATACACTTGGTTAAGCATACTCTCAATCCCTCTCACTCGAGGGCTGGGCTGGTCCAACAGATTCAAGAGTTGTTGCAAAGAGATTGGTTAGTTTCACTGGAGTACGTTTTTCGCAAAGGGAATAGAGCAGCAAATACCCTTTCAAACTTGCCTCATGAATACAGCTATGGGTTTCATGTCTTGCCTGAAGTTCCTTCTGCTCTTGGAAGCGTGCTTCAAGAAGACCTTATGGGTGTTTCGTTTTCTACATTCTGTTTTGTCTAGTTTCGGGCTCTAGCCCCCTTGCTCAACAAAAGAAAAAAAGAGAAGAGCAACAATGTAAAACTCTCTTTTATAAGCATGGCAATTAACTATATATGAATTTGCCTTATATGGTTCTCCATGTTTGGCCCATTATCGTTCAATAGGTTCATTGCTAGTGGAGCTTTATATCACTATAGTCTATAAGTCTATAACCCTCCATCCAAACTTTAAACTATGAAGGGTTTCACTAAGAGCTTTGTACAAAAACACTAACATATGTATATAGTACATGAGTGAGCTTAGGTTTCACTTCAACCCTTGGTCCTCATAATTGTAATGGAACCTCTACCCTGGGTGTGAATTCTAGTAAGGGCTACCACCGCTTTCCCTGACATACCAAAACCACGGGCTGAAATGGATGGAAGAGTCACAGAATCTCCCACAGGGTGTGGAATTGGCTTTGCTGGGCTCATCAGCATCTGGTGATTTATGTCTTTGAGGGTTGTTTCCCCTTCAACTCCTCCCGGCTTCACCAACTCAAATGGATAAGCGATTTTCTTCCACTGAACCTCTGGATAACACCAAAAGCAATGGAACAAAAGGACACTCTGAATAACCATTATCTTTCATACAAAAGGAAGAAAGATAAAGAAACTATAGAACTAAATCAAGTAATGCCCCTTTTGTGTTTTAATAAATTTGTGTCATACTTGAAACTGAAGCTTCATTTTCATCTGTCTCTCTAGATGCCCAGCTCCTCTGAGCAATATCATGTTTGAATTCAGCTGCATGCATATCATTTTGTGATGATGATTGACTCCTTGTGTTGAATTTTTGACAATCTGCAAAGCAATAGTTTGAATAGATGGTTGGGGGTATATCAATTACTGACTGCTATTGAACAAAGGAACTTTGGTGGGTATTTTTCAATTACTAACAATTTCATAGGCTAACATTGAAAAGCTAGTTTGGCCATTTATTGCAAACTCTAGACTTTACTACGACTAAGATTTAGAAGGCTACAGAATCAGCAGCCAACCACTCCTCCCCAACCGCCGAAGTCAAAGGAGGAGAGAGAAATTGGATTAATTGATGATCACAAACATCAACAATGGAGATATTACCCAAAATCAAGTAAGATTGAAGAAAAAAGAAGGGCGTACCATCAACGAGATGGGTTGTTGTGGCAGAACATGGTGAAAACAGATTTACCTGGTCATCCAAATAATGGGATTTCTGTAATTAATCAGAACTTCATATCAGATTTGCAAGAATTTGACAATTAGAACTTGGGGATAATGATTAAGAAAAACAGAGAACGTAAAACCTGAATATAACCTTTTGATCCTGAGAGTAGGATGGTGAGTTTTGTTTCTCGCCCCAAATACCCCAGCCAGCAATAGCATCTTCAAGGTACCCAGTAGATGGATCAGATGAAAACCAGGACTGTTCTGCAGCAACAAACAGTGCCAGTTAGTAGCATTTCTGGTAACAAATTAAGCCAAAGAAGAGAAAAATCAAAATGAAAAGGCAACTGAAAAGGATAGCATATATACCCAGAGAAGTATCTGAATGAGTGGCTCCAGTCTCCAAGTCCATGGAGGCAGGGCCTTGAGAACACAAGCTGATGAGGTATGACATAGCGGGATAGCCCTCTTTGTATGCAGGTTAATTGTTGAATACTAACAGTCACATTCGTGAATAAAAAGCCTACAGTGTTTCACTTTTTGGCTTAAAGAAAATTATTGTAATGGTGGCCCTTTAAAACGTTGAAAATACTCACCTACCTAACCATGGATTAGTCAATGCAGAGCAATATAATAAAATAAATGGGCCAAATTAATTAAAGTATTGATAATGCGATGTGACTAGAAGTTTTTGGTCTTATTGTATCCAGAAAGGTCTCTTATTCCTTGGGAAAATGAGACAAGCTTTTTGGTCATCTACTAAAAATCTTGTACAGTTTTTTCTATATGGGATAATAATTAATAGAACAAGAGTGACATGATCAGATTCAGGGATTTGATACGAAGGCTTCTCTGAGACTCAAGTCTCCTTGTCTATGTTTCTAAGTTGGCTTGTTTCTAAGTTGGCTTACAAAGAGAGACATGGACACTTTGTTTTTAATATTTTTCCCTTTTTAGAAGATTTTGTTGTGATTCAGAACATGAAATATTTCATCCTAATTGTAACGAAGCTAAAGTACAGAGCATTTGATTGCAAATGGGATGAATAACACTGTTGAATTAAGCGACCAATGAAAGCTAAACAAAGTGGACATCTTCAAAGCATCACTATCTTCGTTTCTCATTCGTTATATATCTTTTTCTTCGATATAGAGATTCAAAGCATGCATGACTGTAATCTTTTCCTCATTCGTTATATTTCTTTTTCATTGGGTAGAGTTTTCTTTATATTCCTGTTCTCTGCAAGGCGAGGAGGACCAAGAGAAGCCTCCGAATACTTTGGCTAGCTTTTCTAGCTTATCATACTTCAGCCTTTTTTTTTTTGGGTTTCTGCCATGAAACAAGTAACCACCCTATACTCAGAAACCCATTTTCTTTCCTTAGCTTATCCAATTAATTGCTGTCCATTATGAAACAGTTTGAACTCACTAAAATGCTAAAATCCCAACACATTCGATGTTTCCCTTTTTTGGGTTATAATTCAATGTGTTACAGTGGATTATTACTGGTTATATATTATTCCAACTGCCCAATAGTATACTGAACTAGTGGTTGATTTACAGTTATATATTTTAATGGAAAAATGACAAAGAAAAATGGAGAAGCAAAGGAGAAAGACAAAGGAGTAGATGATGAAATGAATTTCAATTTGACACTTGAACCTGGACTTTATAGATAATACTACGTAAAGAAACAAAAGAGACCTCCTCATTACCTCATCCTAAGAAGCCACTCATACGTTAATACCAACTCATATAGTGCCAACTTGATGCTCTGAGAGCAAAACAACCATATATACAATTGTCGTCTCATGAGTTCCCTTCTTTTATCATTATTCCTCCTCCTCCTCTCTCTCTCTCTCTCTTTTTCTTTTTCTTTTTTATTTTTTTATTTTTATGAAGATGATGATATTATGTTGATTAAGAAATAATCCAACTTGATACTTGATATATATATCTCTATTCTAACCTTAACCTTCTTACTAGAGTTTTACCCAAATTATGGCCACAACTAGAAAGTTTTGCCATTTAAGATATTGGGTTTTTTATGAAAGAAAAAATGAGAAAATGGTAAGTAATGGCTTTCAAATATTTTAAATTTAAGGACTACACCTAATCACATGCGAGGTAATTTCAGATTCAGACTTAAAAAAATCAGACTACAGTCTTGTTCATGATCAAATCTATTAAGTACCCTAAAATAACTCATAACACATTTTATAATTTAACTTTGTTATCTCGTTCAAATGAGATTAACGGTATAATGCAATATTCATAAATATAAAAAAAGACAATTTTTGTAATAAAATAATAATGAGTAAATTATTGTTTGGTGTCTACGAATACCAAATTCTTGTATGGTATCCCCGTAAACACCAAATTAGTAATTGGTATTATATTATGGTACTATTTATTTTTTTATTCTTTATAAGAAATAATTATTTAATTATAAAAAATAATTATTTAGTTATAAAAAATAATTATTTTGTTATGTATAACTAATTATTATTTATAAATGATAAAAAAATTAAAAATTAAATAATACCTTCACACTAATTAAAAATTTGATGCTGGGCATCAAACAATAACTTACCTAATAATAATTGAATTTTTATATATGCTAAACTGAATTTTTTATTTATTTTATGCATATACTTTTAGGTATTTACTATTTAGACATATAAAATTTTATGACGTAAAGATTCAATTGATAACATGACTGTCTTGTTAGTGGGATCTGGATTGTCCATATGAAATCGAACAACCACGATCTTTTAAAAAAAATAAAAAAGACATATTAAATTGTGACCGTCCATTTAAAAATAAACAATCACGATTCAATTAAATTACAACATGACAATATTCGTGTTCGTTTTCTTGACACAACTAACTGTCTGACTCAATCAAAACAAATAAAGTAGTCCTTAAACGACACCTACTTTCATAGGCCTGTGTAATATAACGGGTGAAAAACCAAGGCCTAATCACATGTCAAGCACACAACTTAGGTAGCCTATGTACAAATACAAAGAGATCACATTAGTATTCTCTATATGTGTGAATTCATTCATTATTTAACTAATTTAGCTCATATGAAAACTACTTTATAACTTTGGAAGAGGCCTTGAAACCTTACCAAATTATTTTAGCGTTCTATAAAGATTATAGTGTCTATCCCCAATAGTTCGGATCTTCTAATTTATCCTAAAAACCAATGCCTAATAACATGTCCATGTTAGAATTATTTTAATATGGGCTGCCATTAATTATATATTTGATGTTTTATAAATACTGATTGTTATGGATTCAGGGAGATGAACTAAATACACCTTATTATTATTATTATTATTATTAAGTGTGATTGGTTCTACTGTATAAACCCAAAAATACTGATGGCTCGTGATGGAAGGGTTTATCAGGATTGTTTATTGAGATTTTGGTGCCTCTCCTTCTCCTATATAAGTGAGAGAAAGGAAGCTTTAACAGACAGAGAGAGAGACTTTAAGAAGCTCTACTTTTCTTCTTCTGTCATCCATCGGCATTTCTCATAAAATGAGACAGGAGGGAAGACCATCTCAGATCTGATCTTCAATTCTTTCAAGGCATTCAACATGTCAAAGATAGGTATGATTATTCTGCATACATTGTGTAATATGGTGTTCTAAATCCATGCAAGATTCTTGTATCTTACATGTGGTATGCATTGTGTGGATTTAGGACCATATTTACCTTACTTTTATTTTTAATTGTTTCCCTAGGCTCAGATCTAGCATTTTGTTCTTTTCTGAGCATGAAAATGAGTTAAAAATCATTTTTTTTGTCACTTGGTTTGAACTCCTACCACTATGATCAAAGAACCATTTTTTTTCCTTCTAAAAAATTGTTATTTTGATATACTTTTGTGGAGATTCAACTTCATACCTGTTTTTAAGAAGATTTACACATATATTTTACTAAAAATGGCTAAAATGAGCCTTTTTTAAAGCTCAAAATGAGCTCCCATGGTTGGTGGGTTGGCTGACCCACCAGTGGGGACGAAGGCACTGGCGCATGGTTCCATGCGCCCTATGATGTGACGGACTGATGCGTGGATCCACGCGCCAACCCTTACTTTGTCATTTTTTTAGTTTATTTAAATATTTTTTTTGTTTATTCTATATCTCTTTAATTATTGGCTATCGTATATTCTTGATATGTTTATTTTGTGATGTTTCTGCTGCTATTAAAAAAAAAAGGGGACTTTCTTACTTAATGTTTATTTAAAACAATAGATGTCAGTTTACATTTTGGGCAATTTTATGGGCATATATGTATAAGCTAGTTGTTATTAAAACATGTTTAAAATTTGAGTTTTGCAATTTATGTGAACATATTCTCACCAAAGTGGTTTTGTTTACATCAAATCTGTAGAACTTGAATTTGGACCAGTTTCTAATTATTACATACAATCACCTGCTCAAAAGGGGTCATTGTGTGTTTTAATTGGAAATGACTTAAAAGCAATTTTGTGTATATTGGGTGATAAATTAATTGTGAAAATATTATCTACCCAAAGGAGATAATTTTTCAAAGTTAATTTATTTTCGGTTGGCTTTTATGTACCAAAAAGAGTATTTTTGCATATTCTACACGCTATGCCCAAATGGGAGGTGTGGAAATGTGGTTGGAACTCGAGTTATGGCTTATGATATTGAAATCATAAATAATTGCCATATGACTGACATGTTGTGTTTTACGAAACGATTTTTTTGGGTTTAAACAACAATACCGCGTTGAGGAACTAAATGGTTCAAATTTTAAGAGATGGAAGAAAGATATTGAATTTGCTTTAGGGATGGCCGATTTAGACATGGCATTGCGTGAGGATGAGCCTTCAAAGCCAACTACAGAAAGTACTCAAGATCAAAAGGATCCTAGAGCTAAGTGGGAGAGATATAATAGACTTGATATTTTGGCAATTCAAAGATCTGTTGCTGAGCATCTCTTAAGTGGTTTGCCAGAGACCACTAGTGTGAAACAATTGATGAAGGCCATAGGGGATAGATATCATGTGGCTAACAATGCTGAGTCTGGATATCTTTTGAAGCAACTCACAGATACCAAATATGATAATGTTGGTGGAGTCATAGATTTTATTATCAGAATGGTGCACATCCAAACCAAACTCAAGGAATTAAAAATTGACATGCCTGATCGTTTCATTGTGCCCCATGCTTTAAATTCCTTACCTCCTGAGTTTACTCATATAAAAACAAATTTCAATACCATGAATGAAACTTGGAGTGTGAATGAGCTTATAACCAACTGCGTAGCTGAGGAAGAAAAGCTGAAGAAAGAAAAGAGTGATTGTAAACACTGGAGTTTGTCCAGGCATAAATAAAAAATAAAAAAAATAAAAAAAGGTTAATTAAATTAAAAACAGCAAAAAACAAAAACAAAAACAAAAAAAGAAAAAACATAAAGCAAAACAAAAAAAATGTTGATTCAGCCCAATAAGGTCATTTTTGGAAGCCCACTGGACCAAACAAAATTAATCCAGCCCAATTCCCCCCTCAAGCCCAATCCACTGCCCAGAACCCTTGGATCTGGTCCGGCCCAACCCAGTGACCCTAACCGAATCCAAGACCGAGTTTCCTCTTTTCACGCGCGCCCTAGCCACAAAACACCAGATGGTCCCCCCATTTTTCCTGCTCTTTCATGCCTCTGCAAATGAAATTCGCCTCTGCTCCTCCACCACTCGCCAGTCTAGCTTCTATCACGCCTCTGCTATAAGGTGGCTTATTCAGCTTTCTGGTCTCTGTTCTCCTCTGCCGCACCCCTTGATGGTCCCCCTGTTCACAGTCTCTGCACTGTCCACGGCCTCTGCGTAGTCCACAGCATGTTCCCCCCATGCGCGACACTCTGCTATCCAGATTGATCCTCAAGGGATGAAGACCCATTATCCACGGGATTTGTTCTTGGGATGAGGCCATATAAGAAAAAATGGAGAGAAACCCCAAAATCAGAGGAGGAGGAATCAGGGATTGAAAGAGAGAGCAAAAAACAGAGATACCGAGGCCAATCTTCAAGACCGAGAGAGAAGGAGGGCGAGATGTCTAGAAATGGGTTAACTGCAGAAGAAACTGAGAAGTAAAAATGGAGGCTGGAAATTGAAGAGGAGAGCCATCTCCACCGTTGCTAAGACAAGGTTTCAGACACGGGTCTTTGGCCTCTGATTTGGAAGGTTAATTTATGATAATTCATATTCTAATGGTTAAGGTTTGACTCGAATTTGCTGGGTCAGGGGGGGTTTCACCATTGAACTGATTCGTGCATTCCCTTTAAATTTGAACAATGAATGATTAAACCACAGTTTTATATATGCCGTTTATGCTATATTACGAACTGAGTCCTCTTGGCTATTGAATCTGGTGAAATTTCCATTTCTAGTTTGATTATAGTTGTATATGAACGCTATTTTTTTTGTGAATGAGTTTTAGTCCTAATGGCTGTTTAGTTTGGTTGCATTTCATCCCTTATGCCATACTTGCATCAATATGTTTGTCTGATTATGTCCATGGCACACAGTTTACTGTCATTGGGTTTCAGTGGTTACCAGTTTGTCTAACATTGGGAATGGTTTTTGGCGTATTCTCGAACTGGGTCGAGGTTCCGTTGTTGATACAGGGAGGTGTTTGAGATATATAGCTAATTGGGGGGGTGATTTGAATTTATAAGTGGTAGATTTTGAACTATTCCCTCTATGCACTGCTTGCGGGTTTGAATCCAGAATTGCTTCCCTGTGTGCATAGAAATTTCTTATTTGCTACCAAAAAAGGCGTGGTCCTACAAATACCAAAACGTTAAAATCTGTGGAGTAGTCGCATACCATTAGAAAATTTGGTTAGGGATGCCCTGATTCTCTGGTGCATATACTACTATTAGACAAACCCAAAAACGAACATCATGTAAGTACAGGTTGACCAACTTGGACTGTATTTGATAGATTAAGCTTATATGGGATAAGGGATTCTTATGTTATGGGGAAATTTTGCAGAAGGTGACAAATAAGGAGTGGGGTACACGTTTTAATTATGGCGGATATTGTTCGATAATTTGATTTAATGAGGGTTCATAGCATAGAATTATTTAAAGAAATAAAAAGAAAATATGGGTGGGTGTGACTTTAAAAGAAAAAGCCCACTTTAAAAGACTTTTGCAAAAAGAGTTCAAGGTTCAAGGTTTCAAAATGGCCCCAAAGGCCTAATTAATTTGGACTTTCTTAATATGGTTTCAAAGGCCCATTCTTATCTTAATTGAATAAAATTACCCATTTAAATATTTTCAAAATGGATCCAAAGTCCATTATTTCTTTTATGGTTTTGAGGACTTAAATAAAGAGTTGCTAAAATATAATTAACTGGATTTCCAATTCAATATTCCCAAAGTTTTGCATTTCGACCCTTAATATTCTAATAATTATATTTTTGATCATATACTCTCAATAATATTATTTTGACCCCTAATCTTTTGATAATCGCATTTTGATCCTCGCACTTTCAAAAATTATACTTTAACCCCAATATTTTTAAGAATCATGTTTTACCATTTGTATAAATTATATTTGGCCCCTCCATTTGTATAAATTATATTTAGCCCCTCCATTTGCATGAATTATATTTTGGCCTCCCCATAAATTATACTTTGGCCCCTCCATTCATTTAAATTATATTTTGGACCCACTTTTTACACAAGTTACGTTTTGGATCCAATATCTTTGATGATTTCATTTTTACCCCGATACTTTTAATTCCAGTTTTGTCACAAAAATGAGTAAATTAAGATTTGATTAAGGATAATAAGGTTATAATTATTATTTCACATTTAAAGAACTTTTAGTAGAATTTTAAACTTCTCCAAAGTCCTAATTTCCTTGGCATTCAGTGGAGTTACATACTCCCCGATGTCATAAATCTCACGGGCTTTCAGTGGAAATTCATCTTCCCCGAAATCCTGCTTATTTCTCTTTCTAGACTTTTAGTGGAATTCTATTTTCCCAAAGTCTCAACTCTCTCGAGCATTTAGTGGAGATATATTCTTCCCAATGACCTAATTCATTTTTCAAGCTTTAAGTGAAATTTTATGTTCCCCTAAAGTCCTAACATTTCCAAGTTTTAGATCATACATCTCACCTAATCATTTTGTTCAATTATTTTGAATTACGTTGACCTTGATCCCTTTTTTAGGTATGTAGGCACTTACTTGGTAAGACAGGTCTAGTTATTTATTTTTTCATCTTTGTTCATTATTTTATTAATAAAAAGGGGGTAATTAAATTACAATAAAATTAATTAAGCACAAACAACTTAGGGTAACCATCCTTAGGGATGGACGTCGTAGGGTGCCTAACACCTTCCCCACACGTAATTAGACTCTCGAAC
>JASKGM010049797.1:4454-20262 GCA_034509205.1 Ceratonia siliqua
GGGGTAATTGAAGAACATAATAATACATCCAAAATTGATCATCGATGGTGGCCAAAAATTCAAGCTAATATTCCCATTGCTACACGTGGAAGACGAGGGAGAGGGACACATGTAGGGACGCTATGAAACATAGATGTACAAATTTTGGAGATATTTTTTAGTCCGCATAAGATTACTAGATAATTTCTTCATGTAAATTTATTAAATATTTTAAATCTATAAATCATCTCATAAATTTGATTTATTTATTATTTTATACTAATTTTAACTTAATATACTATTTTTATTTTTTGTACACAATTTTTTTTTAAAATTCCCTTTACATAGATTTGGTCAAAATTCAAATCATCTAAGGCTATGATTACCTTTCAAGACAACCAGACACTGAAAGCAACTTGACAGCGGGAGGTAAGCACCACGCGCCACCCAATTCACGTTTCTATAATATAATAATAAGTACTAATAACTAGCTAAATTTCAGAAATATTATTTTCATTTTATCTTTTAATATTACATTTTTATTTAATTATATTAACATCTAAAAATAAGAAAAATTACTCTATACCTAAAAAAAGTAGACATAATTTTCTAAGGTGGAGTATTTTTTTTTCTTATAAATTTTATTTTAAAAATAAATTAATTTTTTTTACTTTTTTGTTTTTAATTTATTTTTAAATACTTGTATTATAAAATTTTTAAAAATTATTTTAAAAATAAAAATTAAAAAAAATTAAAAAACAAAAAATAAAGAGATTATTTGAAATATTTTTAAAAATTGTTTTCTTGTTTTATAGAAACAAAAAAAAATTGTTTATGTATATTATTTTTACCAATTATTTTTATTTTTTAAAACTTTTTTAAAAACATAACTCAAAAACAAAAAATAAAGAATGTCTTCTAACATATTTTAATTTATTTTTATTAATTATTTTTTAAAAAATACAAAGAACAATAAAAAAAATTATTTTCATTCAATGCATCCTCTCTTTGGTTTTTGTCATATTCATTTTTCATATACATCTAAACAAATTTTTTATTTTTTATTTTATAAGAACTATTTTTTAATTTTATTCTTAAAAATTATTTCAAACACCTCAAAATAATACTTTTAAGAATTGGGAGGACTCCCCTATTACCGTATTAGCGGGTGATAGGAGAGCTTTTTTTAATTTTTTTTGATGTTTTTTATAATTTTTATAATTTTTAATATTAATTATTTATTATGTTATATATTTTTTTAAAATTTTTTAAAATTTTTTTACTTATAAATAAATAGTAAAAAAATTATGAATAAAAAATATAAAAAGTATTTTTAAATATTTTTAAAAAATATCATATTAAAATAACTAATTAATATTAAAAAAAAAATGAGCACACTCTTTAAAAATATAGCACTTCTTTTAAATTCTAGGATGTAGGCCCTACCTTGTGTGGGCCCAATGTTGCCTAAATGAGATAAGGTGAAGGTCACTCGCAATTAATGAACGATCAAATCAAAAGCCGGAACCGAACCAAAGACTATAGTCTAAATATAAATCAACATGGAAATGAGAAAGAGTATGACAAAATGACAATAAAAGAACCATGTTTCCCCAAAACCCTACACGCCCCAACAACTATAGTTTTGACAATAATATTATTTGTTAATTTCTTTCATAAATTATTAGAGTAATCACATTCAAATTCAAATATTTTAAAAATATAAATAAAATAAAATAATTTTTTAACTTTTAAATAATATTATGTGTATTTTATAATTAACAAAAAATTATGTGATTAAGACATATATAAAAAGAAAAGAAAAAATTTACTATACTAATATAAACATTTCTCCATCCTCCAATTTTTTATTTGATGATTTCAATATTTCATTAATATCAAGTAAAGAAAATTTATCAACTAATTAATTGCGTATGTATCATTATCATTGTACTTTATTTAAATATTAATTATATTTCATATATTAAAAATTTTAAAGAGCAAGGATATGGTATTCATAATTAAATTCATGGGGCAAGAAAATAAGTGCATATAGTTATTATTGAAATCTCTTGCTTGTGTAAACTGTCCCCACAAGGTCTCAAGTTATGAGGATTTTCTACCATTTCTCCCTCAACTAAGGTTTGTTGTGTCATAGGATGTTGATCTCATGAAGAAATTAAGATATTTGTTCTTTGAATTTAATATTGTTTGCCATTTTGGTCATCAATAGATATTGGGCATTGAGTTTAAATTTCGTGCATTTGTCCCTTTTCTGTTTATAATTTTGTTAACTGATTAATTTTGGTATCTGAACGGCTAGTTTCCCACATTAGATGATGTTAATGACATGAAGACTACTCATGGATTAAGGTTAATTAGTGACATATTCTTTTTTTACGACATAATTCTTTATTTGAGAAAATAATATATATTATGATGACATATATAAAGACAAATTTGAATCTTAGTACTTGTTAGAAATATTTTCTTATTTAATTAAATTATTTCTTATGTGTAAATATAACATTCAAATTTGTTACGTTACAAACTTGGTCAGCACCTCAATCTGTCTCTCTAAAATAATTGATTTGCCAACTCAGCATTAAGTAAGCAAGTGAAGAATTACGTTAAAAATTACCCAGAGAAAGCATAAGAGTAAGAATCTTACTTCCAACGCATTCAGTTCCACCACTTTCACCATCTTCCTTGACTATTGAGCCCTTATTCCCTCTGCAAAACGCTTTCTTTTTTTCTTGCCATTAAACAGTAACTCAAATCATTGTACTATGCGCCTCTCTGTCAAGTTTATTTCACGTACTTTATTTTTACCAGCGATGCTTTCTCTTTCTCGTAGTCATTTTGGTAGAATGGCGAATCTAGTGAAAATGACCTGCACATTATGTCACTCAAAATAGCCCAGACGAAAGAAAAAACAAAAAAAATAAGAGCGGAAAAGAAACTCCAAGTTTTCAACGAATTATCACCTCGAGGCCAATTTCAGCCTTGTTAATGATGGAAATATTACTTTTTCTCTCTTGAAAACGCATTATTTGCATTACCTTTTTTTCTTTTGATCAAGCATATTTCCCTCAACCATGATTATGTCTGATTTGAATGATAATTAATCATATGTAGCCACCAAGGTTGAAATTGATGACACCTTAGAAATGAAGGCTCTTGTATCAAATTATCTCTCACAATTCTTAGTATATTGCACTTTTTTATCTACAATGGCATCATCATCTGCCATTGGTTTGTGACAGAAGGACTTGTACAGGTGTCAACAATTGGTAGCCAGTCTAAAGATCAAGCATGAGACCCCAAAAATACAGTGGCCAGAAAATAAAATGTCTTTTGTAAGTTACAATATGACCTGCTTGCCTGTACAGCTGACAACAATGAATTCATGCGCATAAATTAAACCCAGTTTTGAAATTAAGGCGTCTGTCCTTACTTTCTCTCTTTCACTCTGTTGCCACCACACTCCACATTTACCTGGGCACTGCACCACTACACTAGCTGCAATAACATCTCTCCTTTCCATAGAAGGCTAGAACACTGCAAATTTTTGGGGGGGCAAAAAATTTCATCTTTTGCACTAATCTGGCAGGAACAGGCTCAACCCAAAACTCTTTACTGCCACTGTAATCTGTACTCTCTTCTTTTATCCTCATCCTAAATCCAGAAACTTATGCAGAAGCTCTTCTGAGACCCTAATATAGCTTGACATAGAACCACGCTCTGCTTGATAGTTGATATCTACAAGCTCCGATGCACTCAGAGTCTTTTTGACCATCAAATGAGTTTGGGTTCTCATATTTCTTTCTTTTGGGGGGTGAATGGGGTGTATGGTCTCTCAGCTAGCGGCGAAATTCGCCTTCTTTCCACCATCTCCGCCCACATACCAGCTCAAGAAGCGAGATGACGGGAAGCTCACGGTGGTGTCGTCGTCATCACCGTCGATGCCGATTCCTCACGCAGATGATAATTCTTTGGACGTTTTGTTAGTTGATACGAAACATGGGACCAAGATTGTAGCTTTTTATCTCAGGAATCCTTACGCTCGCCTTACTCTGCTTTACTCTCATGGCAATGCTGCAGACCTGGGTCAGCTCTACGACCTCTTTGTGCAACTCAAGGTCAATCTTAGAGTTAATCTCATGGGGTTAGTGGTTTCCTATTATTTCAGCAAATAACCATAAAAAAATTGTTTAAGCTCATTAATCTTCTGATATTGGTAACGGGTTTTTTCCTATCTCTCTGTCTCAGTCTCCTCCCCTTTCCCTCCTATTAAGTACACGACGTTCACGGACTTCGCGTTATTGTTGACCCTTTATTTTGTATTATCATGGCACGCTACTCACTCTCCTCCTCTCCTCCTCTCCTCTCTCTCTCTCTCTCCTTCGTTAGGAATATAAATGTTTTTTATTGGGTTGTTGGGGGGTTTTGTCGAGCTTAGATCTGAAATCAGCAATTAACTATACTTATACTTTGGTTTACATTTTTGATTGATGACTTATCCTCGAGTTATTAGATCTGGTGAATGACTATCAAAAATGCAATGTCAATGCCTTTTACCTCTTTTCAATCAAAGGGGAAAGGGGAAAGTAAATGAAGTCGGTTTTGGCCAAACAAAGAAAAAGAAAAAGCAAAGGAAAAAAGTAGGTTGTTTTTGCAGTTCCTTGTTAGTCCTTAAACAGTATTTTTTCTGCCCTCTTTTGTCCTCCGTTTTCACTTTCTACTCTGTATAAAGTTATCAAGTTTTTAGCGCTGCATAGATGGGGACATAACCTAGCATTTTCCTTGTTGTCTTGTGCAGTTGGGGTTATAAGATTTGATTTTTTACTTTCTTCATTGTTCCTGTTTCAGAAAAATGCGCTTACCCCTCTGCCCCAAAAATATATTTTTAAAAAAAATAAACTTCCCCTCATTAAGTTTGATGCGGATTTTGTAAACATAAGAAGTTACTGCCATCTTGATCATTTTCCCTTCTTTTGTATGAGTTAATATATTCAGGATTTTAATTTGGTAGTTTCATATTCACCGTAACTTTAAAATAACTCTAATCTAAATATGATGTATACAATTGAATCACATTTGCTTCAAAATTTTTATGGAAGAGTGTGATTGATTACTGTATCCTGAGCTTTAGTTAAACCGGCAATCTTTCCAGTTGCCCTGCCAATTTCTGGATCAAACTTGAAAGTTGATATTTTGCCCCTAAATTTTATTTGCAGATATGACTACTCAGGATATGGGGCTTCTACTGGCAAGGTAGGCTATTTTTTTTGGCAAATGTTACATTAGTTAGTTTTGTTCTAAGGATCAATTAGAGAGATAGAGAGTACACTTCTGTTTTGCTACAAGTGTAGTGCCTGAAGGGGTAGGAAACAATATATCTGTTTCAATGCTGCTGTATGATGCTCCTGAAGGATTGTGACTTCACAATCTGTTGTTTTCTTTTTAGTTGTTTGCTTTGTTATCTGTTTGTGTAGTGGTGGTTGTTCATACTGGGAGGGCATTTGCGAGTGTATTTGAAATATGAATAATGGGATGGATAATGGCTGTGTCCTCTGCTCCCAGGGATAAATCCATACCTTGGAGGTACAACTAGATCCCAAGGACAGGTGGTGGAAGATGGGTATTTAGTATGAACCAATTGCGAAACATGGTAACAAGTTATCTTTCTATTGGGGATCATAATAGTGAATTCGTGATAAAGTCATATAAAAGAACTGGCAACTTGTAAGCTAGGGAGATAGATATTTTATGGAACCTGGAAAATATAATTTTTTTGGAAGAGCAATGCTTTTACCCGTATGTTTGTACTCAAATTGCATAGTCATTCTTGATGCTCATGATGCTAAATTTTTTGGCCAGGTCGTTTACTTCTTGGTAGTTACTATGGAAATGGTGGAGGCAAAGACCCCTTTTGACTTATATTATTCCTATTTGCATGATGTCTTCTGCCTGACTAAACATAAATGAGAGTTTTTTCTCGTCTTGTTTCTTCATCAGAAATTCTATGAATGTCATGTTATTGATTTGTAATTCTATTGTTTTCAAAATATACAGCCTAGTGAATCCAACACATATGCTGACATAGAGGCAATATATGAATGCCTTGAGACTGAATATGGAGTAAGCCAAGAAGACTTAATTTTGTATGGACAATCAGTGGGAAGTGGGCCAACACTGCACTTGGCAGCTAAATTGCCAAGGTTGAGAGGTGTAGTTCTACACAGTGGCATTCTTTCTGGCCTTCGAGTGCTTTGCCATGTGAAGTTCACACTTTGCTTCGACATATATAAGGTAATATATTAGAATACAACTGACTTAAAAAGGAATGTCTAAGCCTTGGCTTGAGTATAAGGACTGAATAATAAGGAGCCGTTTGGTACATTGTATCTTACATAATATGGTATTTTGAATATCATGGTATAAAGATAACAAGGTATAAGATACCATGATATCTAAGATTTCCATGTTTGGTATGACAATTAAAATGTGTCAAAAAAAGATACAATTGGCATTTTATAAAAGTTAGTAAAGCTAATAGTGGTATATGTGAGATCCCCATATTTTTGGGTGGTATCAAAAGGGTGTTATCTCATGAAATTCTGTTATCTTGGATAACACTAGGCATCTTAGATGACAACGTACCAAACACAGTCATCTTTTAGAAGTTGCATATCATTTAAGATACCAAGATCTAGATGTCAATATATCAAAAGCCTCCTAAGTATAATGTGGGTATTATGATATCCATGTATTTATATAAAATATTTACTCATAACACAAATTTTGTCTTATTTGTTGACACACTGCAAAAAAAAGTAAAGCAATAGAATATGATCACTATACTTTTCATAAATGTATAACTCTTCATTTTTATTTTTACCAAAATATCAAATCAAATTAATGGTAAAACTATTTGATCTTCTTAGATGTAACATTTTTATGGATTAACTAATACTTTTATGATAACTCATAAAAAAGAAATTCAACTTTATATGAACCATTAGCTTAATGAGTGCTAATGTGAAATTATTATTTTTTGGGTCAAATAAATCAAGTTCTTTTATCTTCTTTTATGAGTGACGGCAAGCAATTCAATAAACAAGAGTGAAATTGAGTTTATCAATATTAAGGTTTAAAATAAGTATTATATTTTGGTTTCTGCATCTTCTGCTATGATTAATATGTAATCGTTTTCTGACTGGTGCAGAACATCAACAAAATAAAGAAGGTGAAGTGCCCGGTACTAGTGATACATGTGAGTATATAATGCACTCTAACCATAATGCTTAGCCTCTTTGCATTGTTTCAAAATATCTACTGACATTTAATACTATGCAAGGGTTATTGTGTTTGATTTACAATTAGCCTTGCCAATAGAACAATGGAATGAAATAATCAACTGTTGTTTCAAGATTAAGTTGGCACGGTGCTCATGTTACCTGATGGTAGTTTATTCAAAATGCTGTTGCTGTCACACTGCACTCTGACAGATAAATAGATAAAACTTCTCCCAGGATAGCAAATAAAACTGAAAATCATAGTAGACCCAGATCATAACCAGTTGGAACTTTGAATGTATTGTGGATATTGACAAATGACAAGTAAAATGCAGAGTCTTGAGCCCAAGAAACAAAAATTCTGCAAGAGACCTTAAGTGAATGTTTGATATATTCTAAAGATTGTTTTTGTTTTGGGAGGTTTTGCAATTCTGCTAAAGGTTTTTCTGCAAATATTCATTTCATAAATTCTGCAAGGCTATGTACATTTTACTTTATACTTCTTATTCCATCCATGTTCTATCAACTCTTTGTTCCCAGGTCTGCTATTCTTTTGATCTAAAAACTCTATCCATTGACAGACAAAGCTACATAATGCTCTTTCTATATGAGAGCCACTGGCAGTTTTCTTTCCTTGGACATAAAAAGCATCATCATAAGTGCAATAAGTCCAATTTGACGAATAGAATCCCATTACTATTGGGATCATGGCATCTTATAATCTCTCTCTCTTATCACCAGCTGAGCTATATTAGGATAAAAGTACCCTTTTATGAATTGTAAAAGCCTTAAGTTTGGGAAAAGAATAGTGAATTTCATATAACTAAGCAGATGGAGAGCAGTTTGTTACAGCACCTTAGGTAAAACTTACCCTCAAAAGTTAGCCGTTGAGGGAGGGTGTCTAAGGTGTTATAAACTCCCATATTACCTAACACCGTGGCAATGTGGGATTACCTCAATACTTTTCCCATACTAAACATCAAGGCGCAATGATATCCTGTAACAATTCCTGCCGTTAGCTGTTGAGGGGAGGATGCTTAAGGTGTTATAAACCCTCATATTACCTAGCCGAGCTATATTAGGATAAAAGTACCCTTTTATGAATTGCAAAGCCTTAAGTTTGGGAAAAGAATAGTTAATTTCATATAACTAAGCAGATGGAGAGCAGTTTGTTACAACGCCTTAGGTAAAACTCACTTTCAAAAGCTAGCCGTTGAGGGGAGGGTGCTTAGGGTGTTATAAATCCCCATATTACCCAACATCTTGGTAATGTGGGACTACTTCAATACTTGTCTCATACTAAATATCAAGGCGCAATGATATCCTGTAACAATTCTTGCCCTTTAAGAATCAGTGTCTACGACGGTCCACTTTGACTGCCTACTCAGGGTGGCTTTCACTCTGGCCTTTCGAAATAGCCATTTCCTTGGTCACTCCTTTTCAGGTCGCCGGCGTCCAATAGACCGAAACTGCTCTGATACCACTATTACAGCACCTTAGGTAGAACTCACCATCAAAAGCAAGCCATTGAGGGCAGGGTGTTTAAGGTGTTATAAACTCCTACATTACTCAACACCTAGGCAATGTGGAATTACCTCAATACTTGTCTCATACCAAATATCAAAGCGCAATGATATCCTGTAACACAGTTTCTATCTCACTAGATGCTTACAAGTAAAAACCATTATTTGCCTTTGCCTCAACTCATTGTTTTACCCAAATTAAGTGTCTAGTATAACCCTAGCAATTAGACATACCAGTTATGATGCAAAACACATCTGTAGTTTCGGAGCTTCTCATGATATATGGATGGAGTGCACTACCCATGTTGTCATGCTGGAACTCTATGATCAATAAATAAATGTAGCAGACTTGGTGTTCATTCCCCTGTTGGATAGCTAATCCAGCATATCTTTGGAAAAGAAAAAGGGAGGATGGGGGATGCCCTTGACTAA
The DNA here is from genome assembly GCA_034509205.1 of Ceratonia siliqua. Lineage (NCBI taxonomy): Eukaryota > Viridiplantae > Streptophyta > Magnoliopsida > Fabales > Fabaceae > Ceratonia > Ceratonia siliqua. The sequence goes on from JASKGM010049797.1 coordinate 13,690, forward strand.
TGATATTCTGAGTAAGTTACCTATATTATGTAGTATACTAGTCTATCAGTAAAAGAGAATTTGAAAGGGTCATATCGCAGATTATTTTACCTCACATTCAATTAACTTTTACAATATTTCTCCAGGCGGCTAATGAAATGTTTTATTGATAAATTATATCATCTTGATTCTTGTGCATCATAATCTATTATCTGATTCTGCAATTAGATTATTTTGATGGTTAGACAAAAAAAAACAAATTTTATGAAAATTTTCCCCCGTTTACCAATATTACATATACGTGGCTCTATATATTATACTGTAATTAATTCTAACTTTCATAAGCATGCTGCTTCTATAAAAAATATACGTTTAAAAAACAAACAGAATGCCCAGGTAGGTTAATCATTTTTGTTTACTATTTGAAGTTTTATTGATTTGCAAATTTGCACTTGGCCTTGTTTCCTGGAGTTCTCTGTTACCGTTTTCATGGTCTGTTAATTAGTTACGCTAAGCTAAAAGTACTCCATTGCATATCAGGATTGCAGCATGCATAAGTATTATTAAAAATTTCTTCCACATAATTGGATATTTCTTTACCAAGCGTGAGTTACAATTTTCAAGTCTGCCTTGAATGCACTCTGAAGAAACCTCTCGCCACTTACGTAGACTTTATATTTATTTGGTGTGTGTCATGTATGATTTTTTCAGATTTTAAATCTCCGCCTAATTCGTTTTGATGGGAATGCATGTGGACCTTATATTGGGATGGGTCTAAACTATTATACAGGGTACAGAAGATGATGTTGTCAATTGGTTACATGGCAATGGACTATGGAAAATGGCAAGGGAACCATATGAGCCGCTGTGGATAAAAGGAGGTGGACACTGCAACTTGGAGCTTTACCCTGATTACATACGCCATCTTTGCAGATTTATCCAAGAAATGGAGAATATGACAACAGAAAAGCGCCTCAGAAAAATTCGGCAAAGTGTGAATCTGCAATCAAGGTCTAACGCTTGCAGATGCTGTAGATTGAAGTGCTGGAGATTGAAATGTCCTGAATGCTCACATTGCAGCTGCATGGAATGTTGTTCCACTTCCTGGTCTCTCAGATGTCCTGATTGCTGCAGACCCAGTTGCATTAAGTGTTCCAAATTCACAAAATGTTTGGGACAAATCTGGTGCACAAAATGCCCGAGACCAAGCTGCTATCTAAAGTGTTCGATGCCTAGTTGCTGCCCAAATTGTTCAAGACCAAGCTGCTATCTAAAATGTTCGATGCCTAGTTGCTGCTCAAATTGCTCAAGACCAAGCTGCTGTATGAAATGTTTCTGTTGGCAGTGTTGTATGGGAAAACACGGCGGAAAACGTGGAAAACAGAATGGCTAATGGTGATTTCATGCTTGTATAGATGGCCAGCCTCGCTAACACACCTTCAATATTGTGCAGTAATGTACAAACAAGAGGAAGTAATGGATGACAATTGTAGGAAAATGACACGATCCAATGCCCTCTATTTTTTGTTTATCTGTAGTTCATAAGCTTTATTGGAATTTGTCACTCTTCACAAAAATGGTGTTTCAATTGGCATTTTAGGCAGCTGATGAATGATATAATTGTATCTTCCATTTTGTAGTCTCTACGAGGTCTTGCAGAAGTAATCATTTCTTTATTATGAGCATTTTGTTCAGAATACCAGTTTGTGCAGCGGAATACTTCATCTATTCAATTGGTATTGTGGTAAATGAAGACGGCTGGACCCATAACTCCAGGGGAACAAGACAACCACCACTATAACAACCAACCAACAGTCAACCATTTAATAAAATAAGATCAGCAGTCGAAGTACATCTAAACCACATCATCAATTAATTAGATGTTTAAGCCACCGCGTAATAACTGCATTCTACAGTTCAATTTTTTCGTAATTACAGAAAATTACAAGCAACGATATGCAAAACAATGTGGGAATAAATTCTTCTCATTTCTGTGGAGACAATACCTATGCTTCCATTGGCACATCACATTATTTCTGTAGAGCCAATATCTACGCTTTTATCGGGCACATTATCACGTCATGTACATGCGTGCCAGCTGATTGTGATGCAAAACTAGGCAATGGCTATTCTTTGTTTGTCAAAATCTGACGAGCAGTTGCATTGTTTCTGAGCCCCATTTGTTATCTAAGTCTAACGCCTTGGAAGCTGCTTTAACAGCTTGATTAACTCATACGTCCTGACGTCTTGACCAGAATAAAGACAAAGGTCAAGTGGAGTTAAACCACCCTGAGACAAACAGCAGAAAACTTTCATTTTCAAATCAACACAAAAGAAAGAGCGAGCATTAAGACACTACACAATGAAAATTGAAAACTCGTAATTACTTCATAATGACTCTTTAAGTAATGTTACTTATACAAACTTTATTCATAAAATGTACACAAACTGCTGAAATGACTGCATTTAAATTTGACAGAAAAAAAAATTCTACCACTTAAATTTACATGGAGCCACCTCAACCATTTGTGCATAGTTTGTGAATGAAATTTGTGTAAATAACATTACTCATATAATAATATCCTCCCAATTATATTCCCTATCCAGTGAACCAGTTCTAGAGGCCAATCTTCTGATACCAATTACAGTGTACCAATGACCCATTTTAAACATCTAAATTCAGGTAACATAAGATGCAAGACCTAGAGATTTTTTTGCAAAAGATGATCAAGGTGAATCATTCGGCACTTGCCTTGTTTTTTAATGTCTTATCAGCACCTTTAATAAGCAGAAGCCTGACTAAATCTGTTCTTCGGGCTTGAACAGCAAGATGTAACGGTGTCCACCCATCCTGAGAGAGGGCAAATCGTTTATGTTCTCAAACAGCTCAGCACAAAAGAACAAGAGATACAGAAGCTACATTGGAAAACAATTAACCGTACGTTGTCCTGAAGATTTATATCAACATTATATAACAAGAGGATTTTAATCGTCTGACTGGAAGCTGTCTGTACAGCATAGTGCATCAAGGTGGCCCCCTCCTGTTTCCAGTGCACAGGTGCATAAAAATATCAGTGATAGCCTGAAAACTATTCAGTAACTAAGGCTGAGAATATAATTAAATATCAACATATCCTTGAAACAATCCAAATAACTAGAAGTTATGCAATACCACCATCACCAACATTCCTCGTTTACTAAAAAGATGGTCACGAAGAATAGTGAGCCCTAACAATTAAGCAACCATTTGACTAGTCACTGATTGCATAGTTGAAATTACCAAATTGTATCCGAAACTTACACAAAATAATGATTACATAACCACATTTTGATTAGATATAGCATGGAGCAAGCATTTTCTTTAGGTAAAATGATGGTACAGAGGTTCGAATCTATGTTCTCGTGGAAACTATCCAAAACGCTCACCACTAGCCCACTCCTAATGGCTTAGCACAGAGTGAACTATGCAATTTGTGTTAGTTCATATCTGGCCATATTAGATGTGTAGAAAGAGTGAATGCACAGTAAATTACTCACTTTATCAAGTATAAATGGATTAGCTGAATTTCTCAGAAGATAGTTGGTTATGGCCTGCTTTTTACCAATTATGCCTTTGTGAAGAGCAGTCAAACCATCCTGAAAACAAAGTAAACCACAATTCCTTAAATAGAGCATTCCAAACATTTTACTCTCCTATAAGGGAAGTCAGAATTATATACCTTATCCACAGCATTGATATTAACATTATGTTTCAACAAAGAATCTAGAAGGTAAAATTCCCCAGATGCAGCAAGAGTATGGAGAGGAAGCCATTTATCCTGAAAATTATTTATATTAGCCATTAAAGAATAAAACCATTGAGATAATTCACCAAATTAACTACATATAAGGGAAGCATCAATATTTTACCCAAACCTCTATTAAGATTCCAACTAGAAAAAATTGCAACTGAGGTTCTTAGTCCCAAGGAATTCAGTCCAGGAAGACTCATGTAAAAATGAACTTTTCAGATAATTAAAAACAACGTCACCATGAGGAACAACTTGAGGGGGTTTTCTTTCAGTATAATAATAAACTAATGATAATAACTTAGAAAGGAGAAGATGAAGAGATAACAGTCAGTGTTCATTGGACATGAAAAACTTACAGAAGTAGCAGCTGTCAAATCTGGTATCCGCTTATTCATTAAATCCTTCTCCTCCTTGGTAAACAACTTTGGACGGCCTATTCGTTCAAGCATAAAAGAATAAGGATGACAATTCCAACAATGTGAAAGCCATATATACAGGAGGAGTTTAAGAGACCATTATGAGCCCAATTTAACAAATCAATTGATTAATGAATTTCAGAACTAAGTTAAACTGCAATTCCATTACTCTCCGTATATTAGCTCTAACTATGATTCAATATGTGGCGAAGTAGTGAACAAACCATTTATTTTCCCAAAAAAAAAAAAAACATACATTGATACTTTAATTCGATTAGTCCATGCTGTAACAAACCAGTAGTTAATTATTATGCAGCTGCTGATCGATGCTTAACTTACAGCAGCAGGAAAGCTCCTTACTCAACTATTATGGTTCTACTTCGACCTAAAAGCTATTGGTGTTTGCAATCAAACTGATCACCAACATGAACAAAACCAGCGAAACAGTTTAAGAAAAAGTCAGAGTTCAACATGACAGCTTAAAGGAAAGATTAGAAGAGACAGAAACCTTCAGTACTCTTATTACTAGGGTCGTAGTTCCCACTACTGAAAAACTCGGTAACGTCCTCCAAACCCCTCCCGTAAACTGCCCACCTAGGATTCTTAGGCTGTACACGCTCAATAGCAGACCCCTTATCCATTTCAGCTTCTTTTCCCACGGGGGGCTCCTCTTTCACCGGAAAACTCGAAGGACTGTCGAGAACCAGTGGCTTCAGCTGTGCTAATTTAGCCTCCTTATATGCCGTATACTCTTCCAGATTCATATTCCTCAGGGGAACCAATCCTTTTTTCTTCTTCTCGACCTTGCTATTGAACTCTAATTCCTGAGCAATCTTGCGCCTCTCCTTCTTGGTGATGTTGATCTCTGCCTGAGCTTCTCTCCACCGGTCCGGGACCAAATTCTCAGGCACAATTTCCGCGACATTTTTCTTCGACTTGGCTTTGAGTTCGGGTTTAAATTTGGCACTGTTTACACTGGAATTGTCGATATTAAGGTCATCCCGGAGAATTGGGTCTTCGAATATGCCTTCTTCGAAGACAACACAATCGCCAATAACATGTTCTTCCAAGTCGTCCCCCTGTACTTGGTTAGAGGAATGTAAAGATGGCGACAGAGAATAAAGCTTCCCATGAAATTTCACTGCTGGCAAAAACTGGAGCTTGTGGTGAGTTGAAGAAGAAGGGAAGATGGGGAAGGGGGAGAGGATTTTGTGCGCTTGAGGATTGAGCAGAGCCGAGAAATGCGACATGGCCTCTTGGAGCTTGCCGCTGCAAATGGTAGAGCCTCCGCCAAGGTTTTTTATTGGGCTCGATAGGTCTGCTATCATTCCAAGCCATTATCTGTTTGTAGGCCCAATTACAAAACTTTCCGTTTGGTTCTATCATACTTTCCTGTAGTTATTTAGTTATTAATTTCACATGACTTTGTGTAATTTCATTGTTAAATCTCAAGATTGAGCCATATGAGTTTTTTAATTTAAAAAATAATAATCTACGTGTGCTTTAACAGATACAAGCATGCTAAGATTCAGCAATAAAAATAGTTGTTTACACTGGAAAAGTTTAGGATGGGATTGAATTTATATGTAGAAAGTTGAATAAAAGTTGTGCGATGATGTTCGACAAGATTTTTTTAGTTGAATATGATTCATCATATTTTTTTAGGCTCTTTTTTGAAAAATTCTGTTTTTTTTTTACTTTAATACATGGATAGCCCAGATTTCAACATATGTCGGTCATGACCGAATCCTCATTCCTGTGACAATAGACTCAATTATTGGCCTCTCCTCACAATCACGTAGTATGATGAGATCGAGTTGATTTGAAAGCAATAATTTACCAGCAGTTGAAATTAATTGTAACGAGTTAGGTGTCTAAACATTTTTAAAAAATTACGTAAATCACGTAATTCTCATCAAAATAAAGTGATATTATAATATGTTATTATTTTTAATATTATTTGTTATCTTATATGACAATATATCAAATACATACATATTAAATATTATCTGTCATTGAAAATATTATGCTTAGGACATCAAATGGTTCTAAATTCTCGTATTGGGATGGCAAGTATGTAATTCGAGACGTTGACTATTAATGTGTTTTGAGTTTAATGGATGATAGTTGGTGGGTGTGAATGGAGATTGTTTTGGTGTCCATTTGTTTGAGTTGGGTCACAAATATGATAATGGCAAAGGTGGAAAGGAAACACAGAGACGCTTAATCAAACCCCAAATCTATGCAACAGAAGAACTCATAATAATAGGAAAGAGTGCCATCCCTACGAATCTCGCAATCATTTACACATCACCTTGAGCCGAGCCATTGACATTAACATTTGTCTACCACTCAAACACATCAATTATGATTTATGGCCATTGCCA
>JASKGM010049808.1:5101-56324 GCA_034509205.1 Ceratonia siliqua
TGCTATATGGAAAACGTTTGCCTGTCTACTGTCTTCATTGGGGACATTATATATATATATATATATATATATATATAAACCTACAATTTGCAACTATATTTGAAATAAATAAATGTTGTGAGAGGTATGTTGTGAGATGAACTTTATTGTTACTTTCTTAACCACTTGAGGAAACCTGTGATGGGTATTATTAATGCATTTGGGAGAAGCAAATTGAGAGAAATGAAGATTAGCAGACACGTATACTTTCTTATCGGAAGTTCTCAGGTTTTTACAAGTTATTAGAATTTTTTAAAAGCTAAAAATATTGACTCATGTCATAGTTTTATAGAAATCGACATTTTTCAGGTTACTAGTCAGTTGCATCTTACCTCTACCAATTTTGATTTGCTTTATTTTCATATCATATGAAGGTTAGTATTATTGTTCTTTTGTGCTTAGGAACATTGCCTAGGGCTGGTGGTTATAATTTTTTAATATTTAGTGGGTTATTGTGAGCATTATGTGATTTACAAAATGTGCTTTAACGCTAGTGATTTACAGTAGCTTAAGCATAAACCCTTTCCTTAGATCCCTGTGGAACATTATAATGTGAGAAATGCTATGTTAAAACTATTAGTTTGATACCTATGGAACATTATAATATGAGCAACTTTGAGAGCAATATTATATCCTATTGTTTTTATTCCAATCTAGCCATAGTTGCGTATGATTAGTAAGTTGTTATCCCATAACATTAGCTGTAAAAGTTGCTATAATTATTAGGAATCTATTCAATTAGGCAAAGTATCATGTGTTCATATCCCCTTTAATTATTTATTTACCAGGGATACAATGATCAAACATGGTAACGTCACTTTGTCTATGGGTTTTGGTTATTTGTTTGTTGTGTTTAATTGTTTTCCTTTCAAGCACAAGCAAGTGCTCAAATATTTTATCAAAGCAAATATATATGTATGAATTACAGTACTAGTTAGTTCAACCATTATATTCAACCAGCAAATATATTGAATAATGGCCAGGTCATGTGGGAAATGACCAAGAAACTGTTATGGCATCTTCATACTGCTATGTAAGATTTTTAAATTAATTATCAAATTAAAGAGCTATTGTTCTTAGAATATTTATGACATGCTTTGCCTTTCTAGCTAGGATTAGAATACCCTAATGCATATAAAGTTGGGAACATAGAAAACTAATAAGAGTAGTACAAAGGGATGCTAGTGTAATTTGTTAGTATGATTTTTGTTAGTATGATTTTATGTTAGTATGATTGTTAGTAATTTGTTGGGCATAATGCTAGTAAACTCCCCTATATTTTCTCTTCCTCTTCCCCTCTATTCCATGGGACTTAACTGGGGAAGTAGAAACTTCATAGAAGGGGCGATAATCATGATTAACAATGCTTTGGGAAAAGTGAAATAAATAAAGGTTGTGAGAAGAAATTTATTGTTACTCTATTAACCACTTGAGGAAACTTGTGATGGGTATTATTAGTGCATTTGGGGGAAGCCAAAGGAGACAAATGAAGATATACATAATAGAAGACATGCATATTTTCTTAATGGAAGTTCTCACACAACTTGGTTTCAAAATTGAAAGTAAAGTTAACTTTATTTTTTTGGTTTTCTTTGAAATTTAGTAATGTGGTAATCATCAGCATAACAAGTACTGCATGTGAATGTGATATATATATATATATATATTCATATATGAGAAAACTATCACACTATAACATGAAGTTTCTTTTTGGATTTTATACAATTCCAAGAACACATAAGTTGCTACTCTTAATTGACTCCATCTTCTTTATAGAATAGTTCATGGTAGGTGGTGGACGTTAATATGAGCCCTCGAGCATGAAGGGCAAGGCGAAGGTTGTTGCTCAACCTTCTAACCATGAGGTTAATCTACCATTCATGCCCTCCCCGAGGTTGCCACTACTGTCAGCTTCACCGTTTGCATTAATGCCAGATCCAATACATCTCAGATTCGAATCCGACAGGCCTACTGGAGCTCATGACATTAGGCACAGCAACCTTTAGTGCTATGGGGTCCACCTAGGTGAGTCCCCACATCATAGCCTATGATCTTGAGCGTGGAAGCATATCCATTGGTGGGCTCTTTTGTATAAAGGCACATGGGGACAACGAGTAAGTACACTTATCATCATCAGTAAATATTATTTGTCTAACAATTCTAATAATCGTTTCCTATAACAAACTTATTTTTTTTTCACTTTGCAGCTTTTGTTCCTACCAAGGAGCCCGTGAACATTCTTTCATCTATATACAAATCACATTTCCATGGGGCTTGGAAAGACTTCAACAGCATTCTCGAGGAAGTGCAAGAGTACTGGTTGAACCAATTTAAGGTATTAATCAAACTTACACAGCTTTTATTCGATTAACTTGATTTTCATTATTACTAACTCAAACTATATTGTTTCTAATGTAGGCAAGGTGTATAGAAAACCCGAGTCAAATCACAAAATCCGTTATATGTGGGTGACCAAGTGCGCTAGCAACATATGAGCAACTATGATGGCAAATTCGAAGTGGGAAGACGAAAGGCACCTAGTTGGGCGATGAGATCAATGACAAGCTAAAGATTGCTTGGGAAGGGGAAGATTTCAAGGCTGTCTTGAATCAGAACAAGGGAATCGATCGATGGATAAGGCTGCTACTTGCCATTGAGGTAGATGCATCTTGATCTCCGAGCATACGAGGAGGATCATTAAGTTTTTATTAACTTACAACTTTAATTAATTTTATTAATTACTTTTTCATTATTCTAGGACTTTAATCTGTTGTTTGTAAGCAAAAGAGTTAGGGAGGGATCCTAACATTGCTGAGGTCTTGCATTATCTGCAGTACATAGAGTCGAAGGGTTAGGTGCATCCACATGCTGAGAACACTTACGTAAGTTAATTTAAATTTCATTAAAAAATATTATAGGTTAATTTCTTTAATTGTGTTTCAAATTAATTTTCACTAATTATGGTTTAACTCATGCAAGAATCTTTTGAGGATCGCAAAGGCCAAGACTAGGCGGAGTCAACCTATTGTTCCATTAATAACAACTGTCTATGGATGGACATTCTTGGTGGGAAGAACAAGAAGAGCTATATTTATGGGATGGGTTCTGAGGCTAGAGTGGTTGACATGGCTGAATGAAGCTAGCCACCACAGGCTAGCCAGGATACCAAAATATTTAACGTGGTGAGGGGACTCAAAGAGTGATTCGATAAGAAGCAAGCTTGGTTGGAAAAGCAGCTAGAGATGATCATGCAGCTAGTCAATGGCCTTGCTCTTTCTATCCCTCCTACTCCCCACCCCAATCCCCTTTGTTGGATTTAATTGTTATAACTAGTGTTTATGATACAAGCATGGGTTTTAAAAATTTTAAAAACATTTAAGCTTGCAAACAAGTGGAAACAAAATACCAAGCAAACAACTCACGACTAGTAAAAGAAGTAAAATAGACAAAAATTCCACATACCTCTTATAGTCACTTTAATTTTGCAATTCGTTTCTCAACCAAGCGCACTGACCGCCTATTCTTTAGGAAGCACCAATCCACTAAACCTATGGTGAATAGATGTAGTGATTGGAACAAAACAAAAGAAAAAGGAACAATAATTGATAGATTTCAAAATTAAATTAGAAAGCCTTCCCCTTTGTTCCTCTTAGTGTGGAATTGTACTTTGAAATCACTCAAATTGTTTTTTCAAATTCACAACACTCTTGGCTCTAAGAGAAAATTGTTTCTCAAAGTTTTCTTCTCTCTTTCTCAAGTGGATGGCTACTTCACTCTTCTTTTCTCAAATATTCACTTGTATAGTCACAAGAGGGAGATGTTGCATATATATAGTATGCTAACCCTAGGTCATGTGAGAGTATTTGAGTGTAATTCAAAAACTCAATCCCTAACCATTAGGGATTCATACGTCTACTAATGGAGAATATTAAATAATCAAAGTATCTAATATTTTATCAATTAATAATCTTATAATTAATTTTGATAATAACATATTTTATTTAACAATTAAATAAAACATGTGTGGCTTTCTAATTGATAAGGCTTGAATTAAAAATTCAAATAAATGATTTTTTCTTAATTAAATCCCTTTGATTTAGTTAGTTTCCTAATTAATGTAGGTTACCTAAGAAATTAAAACTCTTTTAATTTTCAACATTTATTCAGTTAGATAATTAGGACAATTAAAAGGGAATATATTTGACCATTTCAAAAACTAATTTCCCTCCTTTGGCTATATACCTCTCTTTCACATGGGGAGGAGGTTGTTTCACAAGTTTGAACAATTCAAACTTTACAACAACATTAGGATAAAAATAATTAAATTAATTTTTTCCAAATAAAATGCTATAGCCGAAATTCCTAATTAAATGAAGACTTAACTTTATTTCAATGAACTTCTTTAAATTAAATATTTGAACAATTCAAATATTAATTTAAAGTAGTTAAACCAAAAAATAATTACTAAGATAAAGGTTGTCAAAATTTAGATAAAACTTATCTTAATTAAGACAAACATTTATCTTAAAATTTCACTGTTTGATTAAAACAACTCTTGTTTAATTTAGACAACTAATGTAAGAATTAATTTATCTCTTTAGTAAAAAAATGTTTCTCACATTTTTAAGCATGTTTAGTACAACGTTTGTCCTAAAATAATTCTTTGTTTAAATCAAGACAACTCTTGTCTTAATAAAAACATTAGCTAAAATACTATCAATTAACTTCAACTTGAATTTATTCCAACTTAGTGTGGATTGAATTTTCTATAGTTAGGTAGGGAATCCATTTGGACATAGGAATTTCAAGCTCCAATAAAATTGAGATTATTTTAATCTCACTAAGAAAATCTAAGTTTATTAATCAGGAAATCATTTCACCAAAGACTCATGATTGCATTCTTGATAATTCTGAAAATTATGAGAAGTCAATGTTCAGCATTGATTCATTCAATTTGCAACTGTAGTGTTTGTGAACCGTCGTAGCCATCCATTGACACAAGGTATATTACCGTTTTACCCCTTATATCAATTTTATCCCCTGATCTCATATTTCATCCGATAAGTAGCCATATAATGTTTTAAAACTTTTTCAAAATTATCTCAAAACAATGAGTAGCTAATTCATCATTTCACTGGGCTCAGATATGTCATTTGTCTTCCTGAAATCACCATAAGTGATGTAATGCTACAAACTCCATTTCTTGAATTTATGTTCTCAGATATTCACTCCCACTATGATCTCAGCATACAGGATCTTGACGAATGTCACACAAGGGTCATGCCCATAGTATATCAAAGATCACAATGGTCATGAACATAAGTCTATAATCCATTAGGATTTTGGTTCTGCCACCAGTGGATGCAATGTGTGTGAGTTTAAGTTCAAAGCAACGATATTAACTTGAACTTGATATCTCACTTGATTCTAATTCATTCAATAGCGTCATTACCTGAAGTCTGCTATTTCAATGATTTGAGATTTATCATTCCCTTACAAAGGAATCATTCTTTCTATAGAGGTAACCCGAACACTACAGTCTTTATTGAATAGAGTGACCGGATTTATTTAGTGACTGTGAATATTATTTTATATTCATCGAAAGATACATGCCTCATTTTGCATAAATCTTATGCAAATGTATCTTAGGTTATTGGAATTTAGGAACTTTAATAGCTAGAAAATAAGGCTTACATATATGAACTCTTTATTTATTAATACTAAAATATATTTAGATCAAATTGGGAAATACAACTTCTTTTCCAAGACAACCTATTCCTAACACCCCTCTTCCCTTTCTCCCTTCCTTATCCCTTCTCATTGATACCACTAACGCTGAGAATGAGCTAGATGGTCATGATTGATCTATTTAATTTTTTACATTTTTACACTACATTTGATTTAATTCATGTACTTTGTTTTAATCAAATTAATAATATATTGATATTATTGATTTGATAAGGTTTGTTTTTCTGTACATTTAAATTGTTTTCTAAAGTTGACATGCATGTATAGGAAAAAAATATACAATATAAATTATTTAATAATAAAAATTTATTAATTTAAAATTATATATTTTTTACATTTCTCATTGATGTTCGCACAGCAGTCATCAGTGAGAATATATAATATAAATTATTAATAATAAAAATGTATTAATTTTAGAAAAATAAAATATTTTATTTCACATGCATGTTCTTATGGTAGTCATTCGTGAGAAAATACAAATACTATAAAAATATTTAATAATAAAAATTTATTAATTTTAGAAAAATAAAATATTTTTTATTTCTCATGGACATTATTACGGACAATGTCAATGAGCATATATCCAAAAAGATGTTTTTGGCAATATTTTTCCTTATTTTCTCATGGCCATTATTTTGGATGAGTATATGTGAGATATTCTCATGGATTGTTATCTGTGATAAATTCTATGAGAGCCTCGTGATAGTGTATAACAAGTTCTTGTTTTGTTTCTCTTGGTCTGCTTACACAATTATCACGATATTGTATGCAAGAACTTCTCTCACGGCTTCATCGTTCATGAGAAAATTCATTGTTCGGATGCAAAAGGATCAACGGGCAAAAATCCGTGAAAATGTCCATGACAAATCTTATTTCTCACATATTTTTTAGTTTTTCTCACTGATTTCTTCTGTGAGAAAATTTGTTTTTTTGTTGTTGTTGTGCTAGTTTAATAGTTCTCAAAATACATATAGACTAGAACAACAATTAATACAATTTTCTTGTTAATTATACAAATTCAGTTCACTTTCAATACATAATTTAAGTCTCCTCACATCCCACATGCCCAGCTTACTATAGGTTTTGCAATCAGATCAATGACCGTACATGCTTATGAATATGCAAAATGTGAAAACCCATAAACGGTGAGCTTTCAAATAGATAAGTGAGAAAGACAAATCTAACTACATATATAAGCAATGAAAACTATTCATGATAAACAATAAAGTGTACTACCAAAATAATATGATTCAGCACAAACCTAAATATTAGTTACTTCAACAAACTTGCACTACAAAAAAAAGTCTATTATGAGGCAAAAAAAATCTGCCTCTATTAGAGGCTGATTTAGAGACGGCAATCAAATTTTTTTGAAAAAAAGCAAATTAAAAATATAGAGGCAGATTAGAGGTGAAAATTTTTCGTCTCAACACATTCCACCTCAGAGGAGACAGATTCTTGTGAAGCCTAAATATTTTTGTTTTAGATTTAGTTTTTTGTCATTAAGGGGTGTCACAACGTTACGAAAGGTAAAAACACATTTTATAAAAATTGAGTTGCCACCAATTAATTAGAAGGATAATTAGAATTTAAAAAAAAAAAACCCGACATTGGTCCTTGAAACCAGGGAAAGGTTCGAGAGTGTAATTATGTGTGAGAACGGTATTAGGCACCTCATAATGTTCATCCCCAATGATGATTATCCTATATTGTTTGAGCTTATTTTATTGTATTTTTACTATTTTAATTACCTATTTTTTTTATTAATGAAATACAAAGAAGATATATGATAAAAGAACCAGATCCACATAGTTCAAGAGTGTTTAGTTTCGCCCAAGGAGGATAAATGATCTCATCTCTAAGGTGAAAGTGTTTGGTTTGCCTAAGGTGAATTTATGATTTTGACCTTAAGGCAGAAAGTGTTTGGTTTGCCCAAGAGGATATATGATCTCAACCCTAAGACAAAAGTATTTTGATAAGATAATATGAGAGAACAAATCTTTACCCAAACTTTTTAGGGATTACGACAATGTGGGAGCTCCACCTAATGCCTATGGATGAAAAAAGACAATATAGGAGAATAAATCTTCATATAAAACTTAAATAAAATAAGAAAAAAATTCTCCACATACTGTTTATGAAGAATTAGGCCAACGGAGAAAATAAATTTTCACATAAAGCCAGAGATACTATAAAAGAACAATTTTCCATATAATGTTTGGTAAGGAATGGTGATACATGAAATCACCTAAAAAAGAAAAGGATAAAAAAATCAAGTTGTATTTTATCAATTAAAGGTCAAAAGTGTTTTCTAAGATGTTTAGGTACATTTGGGTACTTTTTTAATTATTTTTTCATGTTTTTTTCTTCTTCTTTCTTTAATTTTTTTAATTTGTATTTTTATAGTTTATTTCTATTTTTTTGAACTTTTTACTCTTTTTTGAATTTTTTTATATATTTTTGAAATTTTTGAACTTTTTTCTTAAATTCTTTTCTTAAAATAAAAAATATAAAAAATAAAAACTTAATAAAAAAAAGCATCAAGATGTATCGATGCATCCGATTGTAGCTTAGCAAACTCCTTAAACAAATCCACTTTTAACCATTTAATTTTTAAATTTCAACTTCCACAAAGAAATTTGGGCTAAGAAGAAATCTAATAAACCAGAGAATACATTCCAGGCCATCATTTATACAAATTCCAACCCATTTTATTAAAAAAACTTTTAGTTCCTTATGTTATTCAATTAAATGGGCATTGGAACTTTGTTATAAAACTACTTCTCAAATGCCATCGGGACCTTGGTATTGAATTCTCAAAAGGTTTCAACTAAAGGGATCTTTGAAACCTAGACTATTTATATGCCGCCTTATTTGGACCTTGGACTAGTATAAGGAGGGTTTTATTCAATAGACCATGTTGCTATTCAAAAACAGAATTGGGATTGAATTAGTTTTCAAATATTTTAAAAGAAAGAACCTGTCCTTGAACTAAAATCCTTTTCAAGGTATTTTAAAGACTAGGGCTTAAACTCCTAATTTTAGAATGAATTCATTTTCGGGGACTTTTGGGACTAAAACTTGCAATTATTTTTTTTAGATGTTCTTGGAACTTAAAGTTTTGACCTCTTATTTATTTCTAGTAAGGGATCAAAAATAAAAGGCAAGCATCTATACAATTTGTAGAAGTAAAATAAATGCAAGAAACAAAATAAATCTAATAAACCAAAGGGAAGGCTTACGCCATACATTAAGGTGGTAGAAAATTGAATAACACCATATATTTCAAACAGAAATAAACTTATACAATCCAAGAAATAAGTCAAACAATCATAGAAAATAAAATACATAATATTGTAACCCAATCTCAGGAGCTAAAGGAGTGTTCTGTGTTCGAAAGAACCAAGGGAAACATACTTAATTAAGATCAGATTAGCACCAAAAAGCTCAAAGCCCCAAACAAGGGACAAGTTTCCATTTAAAACACAACAGTATTATTTGATTCCCAATACTCCCACAAATGACCAAACAATGCTATTCCAAGCAAAATATTAGCATGTAAATTGACCTCAGGAGCAAAGGGGTGCTTCATGTCTACAAATAATCCAACAGAGTAAACACAAGCCAACATCAATTTGTTTCAAGAATAAACTTGGATTTGAACCCATAAATTTTGACACATTTCGTATTAATTTTCCTTAAATATAGGAACAGGTTTAAACCCACAGGTTGAATATTCTAATCAATATCAACTTGACTAAAAAATGAGCACAAAACTAAATTCCTTGATTCAAGATATAACTCGATATTGAGTTGGCTTAAAATATGAAAACAGATTTAAAATATACCCCATCATCAAGTAGACTCCAAATTGGGAAGAAGTTCATGTAAAAATAAAATTCACTGTCAATTTCATTTTGAATTGAAAACAAACTAAGTCCACAAATTTAGAGTATTAAATCAACATCCATTTTGATTTCAAAAACAAATTGAACTGATACTCAACACGCAATTCATCATGGAACCTTTAGCATAAGGATTTAATTTTGAAACTGCATATTCGAAGAAGTAAATAATTTGAATCCTCATATTCCAAAAAGCAAGAATAAAACTTGGTTATTACTCCAATGAAATCCAAAAACGAAACATGAAACAACATCACATATATTTTTTTAACAGGAACGCATTCAGATTTTGAACACCAGTGGAATCAGAAATTAAACATATATGGAACATAATAGCAACAAGGAACAAGATCATTTTTGGGAACTTAAAACTTCTACCAAGATTAAATCTGTCTTTGAAACAGTAAGGCACAATATATTTTGCTAAAAATAAAAATCAAATTTCCAAACATGCCAATACCTCTTTGTTCACAAGTTCTAGGGATTTTACACCCTAAAACTCACCATCATTGCTCAACAAACAATAATTAGAAAGAATCACATGCAACTAAAAAGAAAAGTGAAGAGTATTACCTTTGACGTTTCCAAAAATGAAACTAGCTTCTCTTCAAATTTCTTCTACCCCAAAGTTCATTCTTTGAAAATTTTTTTGAGATTTTTTTTTCTTCACCCAAGCTTCCTCTGTTTGATTTTCTTCTTTATAAAGACACTTTCTTGCTCTCTCTTTTCTAAATTTTTCTCTTGTTCCTTGTCTTTGCCTCTCTTCTTGATTCTCTCCTCCACTTGTAGCCCAAAAACTGGATCTACACACTATAATCTACTTCCTCTTTTACATGAAATAAATCCCTCTCTTCTTATCCTCTTTTGTCTGTTATCAAGAGTTGGAAATGGGGAGAAGAGAAAGAGACGCCAAAATAAACAAAAAAACAAGGCATAAAGCTCGATCGAAGAGAAGTAATGGCCTGTAAAGCTGTCCCAAAAGCTGATTTTTTTTAAAAAAATAAGTGTTTTTTTTTATTTTAGCCATTTGTATGGGATTATTTTCACAAGTGCTTATTTTTAAAATAAGCAGAAATACTGCTTATTTTGAAGCAGGAAAATGTTGCTTAAAAAATAAGGTACAATGGAAGAGAGAGAAAATTTTGTAGACAAATATACCCCTAAAATATTTCATAAATTTTCTAAAAAGCACTTTTATATATCATTTTTAGTAATTTTATATGCTAAAAAACACTTTTATATTTTTGCATCCAAACACAAAACATGTGCTTTTTTCAGCAAAATACTTCTGCGTAACTACATTCAAACACTAAATACCTGATTTTTTAAAAAAAAATCACTTCTATTTAAAGTATCTACTCAAAAGCATAAGCACATCCAAACTGCCCTTAAATCCAACAAAAATCTGGGCATTTACGGATTGATCAGAGAAAGATAGATATTTGTGATAAGAAGAGAAATCTACCACTGTAGCAGAAGTGACTGGAATAAGGTGTGAGCCGGCCACCTAAGAAACTTCAAGACCATGAAATGAGGAGGATGCGTGTGCTAAAATGCTTGCTTCGCAACTATAGGGAATTGACGAAGGCCATAAGCTATGTTGAAGAGAAAATGAGAAAGGTGTAGGTTAAATGACCCAAGGAGACAGGTCACGTAGGTTTAGCACATGGGATAGACTGGGTTATGAAGGGCATGGGCCATTTGGTGTGTGTGAGTTAGAGTGAAATGGGAAGTAAAGAGATGAGCTTAAGTGAGTAGGCTTAAATGCCTAAAACCATTGGGCTGAGAGTTGGCTGAAGAAAGAGAAGGTTGTGTTGCAATTTCATTTTGTATTTTTAATTCAATTTTTACCATTATTTTTTTACTTTTTTATTGTTTTTTTATAAAAGAAAATGAAATTTAATATTTTTGTGATTTTAAATTTCTTTCTTTTCAAAATTTTCTATTTTTTCACATTTTGTGCTTTCTTTATCATTATTATCACTTTTCCTAATTTTTATTTTTTCTTAATTTTCTGTTATTTTTTCAAATTTTTGAAACTTACTTAGACAAAATCAGGTGTTTATAAGAGGGAATATATTCTCTCTCGGATCAAAATATTTACACCCTTCTTTTCCCTTCAAATCATTTTCATGTTTCCCCCCCAAAATTCTTAATTTTTGCCCCCAAATTCCTTAATCCCTTGTCCTAGCGTCCCATGGCAGCCATTGCTTGGCATCACAATGAGTCACCGTCGGCTACTCCCCAGCATCCCACAGCAGGTAATATTCCAACATTTTATTTGAATCTAGTTGGGTCAAACCTTTCCTTTCCTTTGCTGCATTTGGTACAAAATCTTGGTGGGTTGTTTAGAGGTTTTGATTTTCGGGTTGATGGATTATAGTTTGATGTTCCTCGCGATGGGTTAAGGAGTTCGTTTTAAATGATTTTTTTTTGCAGTTAGTTTAGGGGTTGGATTGTTCAAAATTTGTGCTTGACGTCAAATTAATTATTAGTTTTTAATGTTATATAAACTATCAAAGCTTTCAATTTCATTGCAATTTGACAATTTCTACCTTATTTATCCTAATTTTGTCTCTATAGATAATAGAGACAAACACATTTGAGTATACATAATCCAATTATATTTGAAAAATAAATTGCTCACATGCACCCATTTTAGTTTTCAAGATTGGAGTGTGCTTGATATCATGGGTATTATCCCACTATCACTTTTCTCACTTCTAAGTTCATGCAAAGGTCCTTAAATTTTATGCAATAAAAAATAAGCATAAACTAGTAATTAGTTTTACCCAAACTCTAATTTTCACTTGAACAAAATAATGAGCATTCTAATTTGCGAAGATTTTTTAAATTAGGAAGAAATTAAGAAATGGAAAGTTGGGTATTTTGCTGAATATTTTAACCTATACCACTTGTATTCCCACTGCGTTTGTATAGCAGCACCAGGAACGCCCTATTTGGTTTGATTTATAAAAACTGTTTTTTTTTATTTTTTTGTTCTGCGAGAACAAAAAAACTTGTTTGGGTAACTATTTTCATCAATTGTTTTTAAAAAACTATTTTCGAAAACAATGACTAGAAAACAAAAAAACGAAAACAATTTTTGTGTGTTTTGATTGTTTTTGTCATCTGTTTTCTAAAAAACATGAAAAACAATTGATGAAAAATATTTTTACCTAAACAAGTTTTTTGTTTTTTTGTTCTATAAATTATTTTTCAAAGTTGTTTTCAAAAACTATTTTAAAAAGTAATAAAGCAAAAACAGTTCCAAACAGCCCCTTATGCTCCTTATATGTAGCAGTAAGGTGTAATGCACTGTTACCTTGGTTGTCTTCCTAACGAATTGTACTTTCCATTATAAATTCCCTCTTTGTCAACAAGTCATACACATGAGGCTCACTACAAAAAAAGGCAATTAGAGGCAACAAAAAAATACAAAAAAATATGCTTCTAAATAGGGCATCACAAATAATTTGAGGTAGAAGTCAAGGGGGATTTGAAATTGGCCTCTAATTAGAGGTAGATTTTTTTCTGCTTAAGAAAAAAAAATCTACCTCTATACTAAATAAAAAAGGCGTCCCAATAATATGATTTAGTTGAATTTTATCTGCCTCATAATCAGCCATATAAGCGCATAGAAGCTGCCTCAAATGCCACCTCTACAATTAGAGGCGGATAAAAATTCGCCTCTAAATTTGACTATGAACTAGGAAAATAGAGGTAGATTTAGAGGCAGATTTTGGCTGCCTCTAATTTCCCCTTTGATTCAAAAAAACTAGGCCTTCCATGCCCCAAATTTTCATTGTTCCCTTAGATTATTTCTTGTCAAATTTATCCAGTAATCTAAGTTGAAGGTGTAGAAAGAAAAATAATCAATAAATTCATTAAAAGTAGTCAAAAAAAATTCAAATATATACAATAGTACGTCATGAAAAAATAATTCAAATTTGAACATAATTTAATGTTCTGCATAACTAGTATCCTTTATTCATCATAATCATTATCTTGTTGGGAATAGGTTGCCCTAGAAAGAAAGTTGTATTCCTCAATTTAATATAAATTCATTTTAATATTAATAAACAAAGAGTTCATTTTTGTAAGGTTTATTTTCTAACTATTAAGGTTCCTAGATTCTAATAAACCAAGATATATTTGCCTAAAGATTATGCAAAAGGGAGATATGTATCTTTTGGATGAATCTAAAATACTATTCATAGTAACTGAATAAAGATGATCACTCTATTTAGTAAAGACTGTAGTATTCGGATTACCTCCACAGAAAGAATGAGATTCTTTTATAAGGGAATGATGAATCTTAAATTATTAAAGTGGTAGACTTCAGGTAATGACACTATTAAATGAATTGGAATAATATGAGATATTAAGTTCAAGTTAATACTATTGCTTTGAACTTGAACTCACACACATTGCATCTTCTAGTGGTAAAACCGAAATCTTGATGGATTGTGGACTCGCGTTCATGACCATTGTGATGTTTGATATACTATGGGCACACGATTGTGTGACATTGGTCAAGACTTTGTATATTGAAATCATAGAAGTGAACATCTAGGAACATAAATCCAAGAAATGGAGTTAACATTACATCACTTATGGTGATTTCAGGAAGACAAGTGACATATCTGAGCCTAGTAAAATTATGAATTAGTTACTTATCATTTCAAGATAATTTTAGAAAAGTTCTAAAAGATTATATGGTCACTTATCAGATGAAATCAGAGACCAAGGACAAAATTGATATAAGGGTTAAAACAAAAATTTTACCTTGTATCGATGGATGGCTATGAGGGTTCACAAGCTTAGAATTAGACAAATCAATATTGAACATTGACTTCTTGTAATTTTAGGAATTATCAAGAGTGTAATCATGAGTCTTTGGTGAAATGAATTCATGATTGATAATATTGGATTAACTTAATGAGATTAAAATAATCTCAAATGTATTGGAGCTCGAAATTCCTACGTCCAAACAGATTCCCCACCTAACTTTGGAGAATTCAATCCACATTAAGTTTGAACAAATTCAAAATGAAATTAATTGATATCATTTCAGCTAATGTATTTATTAAGACGAGTTGTCATAATTTAGACAGAGAATTATTTTAGGACAAATATTGTCTTAAACATGCTTAAAAATGTGAAAAATATTTTTTTCACTAAAGAGATAAAAATAATTCTCACATTAGTTGTGTAAATTAAACAAGTGTTGTTTTAATTAGACAATGGAATTTGAAAACAAATGTTTGTCTTAATTAAGACAAGTATTGTCTCAATTTAGTCAACCTTTAACTTAGTAATTATTTTTGGTTTAACAACTCTAAATTAATATTTGAATTGTTCAAATATTTAATTTGAAGAAGTTGATTAGAATATAATTGAATCCCCATTTAATTATGAATGTTGGCTATAACATTTTATTAGGATAAAATTAATTTAATTCATTATTTATCCTAATATTGTTGCAAAGTTTGAATTATTTAAACTTGTGAAACAACCTCCTCTTCACATGATGGGGAGGTGTACGATGAAAGGAGGGGAATTGGTCTTTGACATGATCAAATATATTCCTTCATAAGTATCCTAATTATCTAAGTGTATAAATGTTGGAAATTAAAAGAGTTTTAATTTCTTAGGTAACCTACATTTATTAGGAAACTAATTAAGTCAAAAGGATTTAATTGAGTAAAAATCATTTATTTGAATTTTTAAATTAATTATGACTAATTAGAAAGTCACAAATGTTTTATTTAAGTAAACTGCTCTCACATGACCTAAGGTTAGCATACTATATATATTCAACATCTCCCTCTTGTGGCCGTACAAGTGAATATTTGAGTAAAGAAGAGTAAACTAGCCACCCAGTTGAGAAAGAGAGAAGAAAACTTTGAGAGAAAATTTTCTTTTAAGGCCAAAAGTGTTGAGTTTGGAAAAACAATTTGAGTGATTTCAAAGTACAATTCCACATGCCACAGTAAGAGTAACAAAGGGAAGGCTTTCTAATTTAATTTTGAAAGCAATCAATTATTGTTCTTTCATCTTTTGTTTTGTTCTAATCACTAAACTTATACATCGTAGGTTCCACGAATTAGTGCTTCCCAAATAACAAATAGTCAGTGCACTTAGTTGGAAAGTGTATTACAAGATTAAAGTGACTACAAGAGGCATGTAAAATTATTTTCTATTTTACTTCTCTTTCTAGTCGTGAGTTATTTACCTATTTGTTTTGTTTTCACCTCTTTGTAAGCTTGAATGTCTTTAAAATTTTAAAACCCATGCTTGTATAGTAAACACTTAGGATAAATAACTAGATCCAACATGTATAAATCATCGCCCATGTCATAAGTGCCAGATGAGTCGGTTATGGCCAAAGGATAAACTGGCGAAGGAGGAGTTGGAGTAGGAACCAGAGGTTGAGATGAACTAGCTTCAGTAGGAGGAAAAACCCTAAGATGCTTAAAGAGAAGATGCATCATCTTTTTTTTTTTCCTTCAACTTCGTGCACAAGAGATCGATTGTCTGGCGCATATTTTGAATCTTAGATAAGGAAGTACCTTGGTCAGCGTTAGCAGAAGATTCCAAAGGTCAAACACATGCCCCTTTTTATTGATTCCCCCAACCATATCAAAGTATAGCTACTTTTTAGATGTAGCAAAAAGACTAAGTGCATAACTACCCCCTCTACAGACACCTATGAACTCATCTCTTCCTTCCACTTTGTAAATTCTCCGTGAAAAAACAAACCAAACCACAAAGTAGTTAAGTTGGTAGCATTGCATCAATAAGAGAATTAATTAAATGATTCAAGAATACTTACAGGAAATTGTGTAGCCTTTTCAGCTACCCAAGCATCATTTTCTTGTAGGGCTGAATCTGTGTGAAG
Source organism: Ceratonia siliqua (assembly GCA_034509205.1). Lineage (NCBI taxonomy): Eukaryota > Viridiplantae > Streptophyta > Magnoliopsida > Fabales > Fabaceae > Ceratonia > Ceratonia siliqua. The sequence continues at coordinate 21,698 of JASKGM010049808.1, forward strand.
AGTTCAAATGTTGTTGGATCCCTCTGCAATTCAACCCTCTGCATACAAACACCAAAGGAGAAAAAATAATTATTTGAGAGTACTTAAAGAGAAATGAAAAAGGTTTTGTAGGCAATTACCATTCTCTTATTGTGCTCTGATGCAAAAATATAACCATCAGTGTGGAGTGAAGCACCAGCATCATAAAGCATATTTTTACTATTTTGCTCACTTGTGGCCTCGAATTGTGGATCCTTCTGTCGCTTGAACATTTCTTCTCTAACTTCAGCAGGGATCCATAACCTACTACATTCTTTGTCTTTGATTCTCTGCATTTCATTTCTCATGCATTTTCAACCCTTGTTGTTGGAATGCTTCTTAACCTTCTTGTCATCAGTAGGGAGCCATTTACACTTCTTTTCCATTGAGGGAAATTAAAACATTAGCATAAAAGTGGAAAGAGTCATAATATTAGCACATATATATTGAAATCAAAGAAATAAAATCAAATTTTCCTTGAACTCTTCATATATGTTTGGCTTCCATAGGAACGTTGGTCCATTGAATCCCTGATCTCAAACTTGCTTTTGAAGATGTCAGATATAGAAGTTGCCACTTTATTTGTTGGCTCAAAGTTAAAAGTTGATATAAAAAGTATTAGCACAAAATTCATAATAATTAGGAATTGACTAGAAACCAATAAATGCCATATATAGGGGTAGGTGGAACTGTCGTAGCTATTGTTGAAGAAGAAAGTCTAGCATCAGAGGGTGTGGTACGGGTAGCTAGGGTTCTAGAGAATGTGTGGGGCTGATGTGAGTCTTTGGTTGAGGCTAAGGTAGTGAACAGGTGGGGATAGAGCCAATTTGGGAAATTGATGGAGTAAAGGAAGTCTATGGGGTGGATGTCTATGAAGTAGATGACACTATAATGGCACCTCCAGCATGGCCAATACCTCTTCCTCTTCCTCTTCCTTGTCCTTGACCTGCCATATATGTACATGTAATAAAACAATTGAAAGAATAATTAGAGATAAAGAATAATTTACATTTTCAGGATATCAAGAAACAACATAAGTGTGAAATATAAGGAAACACAATTAGCAGAGATTTATCTAGTCTAATTTGAATAAATGTCAATGATTAACAATTGCAAGAAAAACATTTGACCTAATCTGAATTTGAATCAATAAACTCCTCTTCAGATTTAGTATCACTTGTCATGAACAAATTTTTATCATTGTCTTCGAGGTTAGTTTCATCTAGCTAGAAACGATTAACCTCCTCAAGAAGACCTTCTCTATCAACTAGGGTTTGGTTTAAAACATCATCAGTCACTGTTGGCAATAGTTAGGGTATCTCATCATCTTGGCATGGTTGATCGTCTTCATGATTTGTTATCTTGGGAACAACAACTGTACTTCAAGCCTTCATCTTAATAATGCATAACCACCCTGGGTTGTCTTTTGGATATGGAGTGTAGTAAACTTGCTCAGCTTGTTGAGCAAGTATGAAAGCGTCATATGATTTATACCTCCTCGATCCTTTTACCTCCACCAACCCATGATTGAAATTGGTTCTTGTCCCCTGATTAGGGTAAGGTCAAACCAATCTCATTTAAACAAAACTAACTTCTTCATGGGAAAACCAATATACTCCATTTCTATAATATTTGTTGTTGTCCGATAAAAGTCATTTTCTGATTGACCACAACCATTGCCTTAAACACATACACCACAATTTGAAGTTTTCATCCCTTCAGACTAAGTTTTTGGGTAAAATTTAAAACCATTGATATAGTATGCATTCCATATGTCAACCATGTGCGATGGACCCAAGGCCAAACTATTTATAAGATCATCACATACTGCATCTTCTGAACAACCCTCCTAATATCAATAAAAGACCATATACTTAGAAATTGATGATTCACTTACTGAAAAATATATGGACAATAATTAAAGAATGAACCTACATAATTTTTGAACCATGAATTAAAGTTTGAGGAAATATCATTTTCAAGCTGTGCATAAGTGATGTTAGGAATGAGTTATTGTAGATAAGCCACATATATACTGTCCATGTTTTATCAATAGTGACATGAAAATAACTCTGAATACTTTTGACACCCATCCCACAATAGAGCTTGTGCGACTGCCAACATATCAAAGAATCTCTATGCATCTAGGTTAGGCTCTTCGATCAGTGATGGTCCAGCAAAATCAATCACAATTTGTTCATAAACATTGTAATATTCTCTTTGTCCACCAAGGGTTAAGTAATCATTTTCTACTACTATTGGGGGGATAAGTGGCATTGTTTCCCCATGAATAGTCCAATAATAGTAATTCTCTATAAACCCCTTACACCGTAAATCAATAGTCTCTTCATCAGGCACTTTTTGTCTCTTACATTTGCATTTCTTACAAGGACACCTAATCCTTCCTTCGATCACTTAATTTTCTTGTGTTCAAGTAAATGTGATAAACCCGTACATCCCATCAACAAATACATCATTCAAATGTTGTTTATCATTCGATTGATTATCCATCCATTCACGATGCGCATGTACGTTCATGGGTATTGTCACAACGTGACGGATGGGAGAAATGCACCGTCGTGACCTTAAAGCGATAAAAGCGCAATAAAAATAGAGATAAAAATTAAAGTTGCCACCAATTAATTATAAGGATAATTGAGATCCTTTAAAAACCAAAAACTGGCCCTTGAAACCAGAGGAAAGGTTCAGGAGTCTAATTACTTGTGGGGAAGGTGCCATCCCTAAGGATGGTTACCCTAAATCGTTTGTGCTTAAAATTATAGTTTAAATTACCCCTTGTATTATTTTAATTTTAAAAGAAAAAAAAGAAATAAGAAAATTGGACCTATCTTATTGTGTAAGTACCTACGTACCCCTTAAGGGATCAAGGTCCACGTAGTTCAGATTAATTTGATTAAAACAATATGGGAAACTGGGTTTCCACATAGAGTCCAACAAAATGAGAGATTAATTCTCTACATAAAGTTTGAATAAATAAGGACAATATGGGAAAATGAATTTTCACATAAGGCCTGACAAAATGGGAGATTAATTCTCCTCATAATATTTAAAGAAGTGAAGACAGTATGAGAAAACGAATTTCCACATACAGCTTGATAGAATGGGAGAGTATTTCTCCACATAATGTTTTGAGGTGAATTTATGGAATCCTAGCATTGAAATCTAAACCTTTTAAGGTCTTGGGAACAGCGAATTTTGAATTTTGTAAAGTCTAGGGGTCAAAATGGCATTTCTCAAAGTTTTAGGACTAAAATGAAAATTTTGAAAATATAAGGGTCCAAACTCAAATTTTCAAAAATGTTGGTCTTAAAACTTTTTGGGAACCCACTTTGAAATATGACATTTTAATTGGGCCTTTGGAGCCCCCCTAAGCCTAATCCATTTCTTATAATGCTATTGGGCCTTTGAAACCCCTAAACTTAAACCATTCAAGTTAATTGGGCCTTGAAGCCAACGTAACATCTATGCCTTTGACAGATTAAGAGGAGTGAAATCATGTTCTTATAAAGCCAGCCTAAATGGGAAGGGGAACATGCTATGCTTCCAAAATAAGTAAAATGGGCTTCAGTAACTACATAAGGGAATGAATTCATACACCCATTGAGACAATAAACTTAATTGAAATCAATGAAGTTTCTAATATAAACACACACCGCAACCCTTAAATCCAAATAGCTTATACCTATTATGTAAGATTCACAGTTGGCACAAAGGGGAATGGAAGCTTAACTGAACACCCCTGAACAAGTGTACCAGCATAACATTGTGGGATTTAAATGAGTATCAAAATGCAACTCAGCCACTGGTCATGGAAAACCAGAGAATCCAAACAGATTTAAACACAAGGCAGAATAAGCCTCAAACATTATGAAACTAGCAACTATAACAAGTTTTAATTGATATACAAAAACAAGAGTCACTAATCAATCCTGACTCACAAAGAGGCAACACAAATCAAGTCCAGATTCGCATGGGAATTCTTGGACAAGAGAAAACTGGGTAAGTAATTTAGCCCAACCATGTTGAGTACCCCCCTAAATCAGATTGGAAATTATGAGTAAAAAAGGAAAGAAGTTCACCTAGAAATAAAGCATTAAGCAAATTATATCCCAGGTAACCTATACATCAAGGTGGGATCAAACCAAATCAGATCAAACCCCCAAGCTATGGTATTATGGCATATTGACTCAACACATGATGAAGAAAATCAAGCAATAATCAAAAACTAAATTAGAAATACCAATTAACATGGCCCTGGACAATCCAATAACCCCCCAAGGCATTTTAAACCTTTGGTCACATCCAGTGCTAATCACCAAATAGCATAAATATCCTTGAATGAGAATTAAATTCTATACCAAAGAGAAAACCATTCTAAGTAGCAGATCAATGACCATTTAAAAACAAACATCCTTTTAGAAACAGCAACACATCCTGGTTTATTGACAGCCAAAACAGCAATAGGACATGCTTTATTTAAAAACAAAATTCATAACAGTAGCATGCCTTGATTGATTAACAAAACAGAAGCAGCTATTAACACTACAGCCACTCGTTCTAAATTAGTACCTACATCACAGGGGGAAGGATTCAAATTGAGGAAAACTTAATTAGTGTCTAATGAAGTTGTTCAAGCCCACAAAAATGAGTAAATCACACTTCCATTTCCCATTAAAAGCCAGAATCTTAATCAACCAGACCAAACAATTCTACAAGGGAATAGCAATAAAGCAAATCACCAACTAACAGTTTCCAGAAATGACCTGAGTAAATTAACCATGCAGTCAACGTGGTTGATTAAAAATTTTTCTTTATGATCATTTGGAAACTAAATTAACCACACCCTTCATTATGTGCCAATTGACTCCTGAACTAAACCTGACTCAAAAAGATTACCTATAACAGAGATCATCGCAAAAAAAATGGGATTTCCACCGGATTTAGAGAAATAAACCCTTCAACAGAAGCTAGGAATCCATTGGGCACAACCAGCAATCAAAGATATATAAGTTATCAAAACAGAAAAAAAAAATTCTATAGGTGATAAACATACAGTAACCTGAAATTAAGAAACTACTCCCATTCATACCAATCAGATAACTAACTAAGAATAAGCTTCAAAAAATGTTATCATGGTGCCCACAAACTATCCAGGATCGATCTTCCTGTCTTGAATTAAATTTACATAAACATATGAACACCAGAATAAATTCACCCACATCAAGACAGAAACGGAATGGCAGAACATAGATGAATTAAATTCAACCTATAAATTCCCAGTGTTAAAACAAAATCAGAATCCAAACCTTGGATGCTAGCAAACAAGGATAATATGCATTAGCCAGACCAAAAGCAAATCCCAAAACCCCTCAATTGCAACACCCTTCCTGTACAGGTCCTTGAATCAGCCAAATCTTGCCCTCGAAGAAAAACCTTACTTGATTTCAGATTTTGCTCTCGACTTCCTCTCGTTCTCCCCGATTTTAACTCTTCCAAAAAAACCCTTTTTCTTGGTTATTCTTCTTTGCTTTTATAACCAAACGGGAAACAAAATCCCATGCCTTCAGAAAAAAATCCTGCGAGCAGAAGGTCAATCCCGAGAGCAGATGCAAGAGGGATTAATCACGCAACTAGCAATGGGGAAGCAGAAAAGGGGTGCGGGTATTTGGGGATTTAGGGATTCAAAGGATAGGGGATACTGGGTTATGGGGCAAAGTCAGAGGAGCAGAAGGAAATGAGTATTGCAGCGAGATTTGGGTTTATTATTATATTTTTTACAACAATTTTTATTATTTTTTTTGTGCCCGGACAAAATCTAGTGTTTACAGGTATATTGCACAAAATGGACAACCTATTAAAGAATTTTAAGCACAAAATTTCCTTCTATCACTAAATTTTCTTGTGTGCAAGTAAATGTGATAAACCCGTACATCCCATCAATAAATACATCATTCAAATGTCGTTTATCTTTCAATTGATTATCCATCGATTCACGATGCACATGTACATCCATAGGTATATTGCACAAAATGGACAACCTATTAAAGAATTTTAAGCACAAAATTTTATCAAGCTTTTTAACGTTCTCAAAAAAAAAAAAAGACATTAAAATAGCCCCAACAACTTTAATAAAAAGAACTAACTTTGATAATAAATCCTTTATCAACACATTCTAATTCTAATTGTGGATTTGGATTCTAACTTTTAATAATTGTAGCTTTCTAACATTAAATAACATTAAGTAACATAAAATGTAGTAATAGCAAAAACAAAGCTACCAACATATCAATTTAACCATTAACTGTAATTGTAGCATTAGATACCACTACTAAAGCTGGAGGAATAAATTCTATATATATTGTGTCACTTATATTTATTAGTCTATAATTTATACATCCAAAGCTAGTCAAAGTTAGCTCACTTCATGTTTAACTCAATTATATATCCCAAAGTTATCAACAATTATATCCCAATTTATACACATCCAAAGTTAGCTAACTTCAATTTTATATATCTCTATCAACAAGTTGGCTAGATCCCTATAAATTTTTTAAATAATTATTCAAAAGTTTTCACTAAATTCCATAAAGTATATAGCATGCTTTAATTAATCATTTTCACATGTGACTTGCTAAATTACAATTACAAACATACTTTCACATGTAACTTGCTAAATTACAATTACAAGCATAATATATTTTACAATTTATACCATTTCTAACATGTCATATTACAGTAGTTATATTCCATATGTATCAATGCTATTACCAATATTCTAATGGTAACTAGAACTTCATTTGCTTGTGCAATTTACAATTTTAATAATTAGCAAATTAATAGGTACATATTAAAAGTTTCACATGATAATCATCAATTTAATTATATGATTATCTGATTCCATGGTTAAGTTCTATATAAAACATTTAGTTTTCTATTATGAAACTAGATATTAGTAAACTGACTCACAATTTAATTGGTAAATGATGCAGAGCTGTAGTTCACTTTAACTTGCATAACATTGAAGAATTAAGCATTAGCTACATGAATATTAGTGAGTGGGGTTGTGCATGCTAGAAAGTGATATGTGTAGGGGAACTGTAAGAAAATAAGGACAAAAAAACACATTTGTGGAAACTTACACTTTAAAAAATACATAGTAGTAAAGGTAGAATGGAAGAACAAGTATAAAGATAGCCTACAATCAGTTACCTCAGTCACTTGCTTGGAAACCCTCAAGCTTGTCACTTGCAGTTACCTCAGTTAGCTTCAAGGACTTCCTGCCAAAGTTGTTTTTACCAAAAAAAAATCTGTAACTTAACTACATGAGATTCAACAGAATTTTATTAATAGTGATGCAATTGGAGTTAATTACTTTGAAAAACATCCCAAAATAGTTTCAACAATCAATTAGAAATATCACCTTCTTGAAAGGTTAATGTACATCTTGTTTATTTCACATAGATAATTAAAAACTCCCGTTCTGTTTTGTTTGTTTTGTAATAGCATATGTAACCAACTTCAACTCTGGCTTTGGGAGTTGGATACTTGATCATGATGACAAATAAGAGGGACTAGGGAGTACAATATAAGGTTAGTATGCAAATAGTTTACTGTCACTGAGTTTTTGAGAATTTGATATGGTTATGCATAACATCAATGTCAAATGAGGGTCATACACTTTAAGCATTCAACCCCTATACCTGAACATATTTCAAAACTCCCAAAAATAATTAACAAATAGTTTAAACACCATAAGAAGATTACTTAGCTTAAATATTCGTATAGAACTTTAGTGGGACAAGTTCCATTTCAAAGTCAATACATGAAAATTTCAAGTTGATGCCATGAGCTTTAGATTATGATGAATTCTGTCTAAATAGGTCTATAGTCTGCAGCACGTACGAAGAAAATGAGAGTAATATATTGATTCCAAAAATAAATATATCCTTATTAAGTGATATTTATAGATCAAATCAATCAATAATAGCTTGATGCCTTTAATCGTAAAACATGAATTCCAACTCACATTTTGATCTTATATAGGTTCTTAAATGATTGATTCATACCCCTCCAAATAACTTGTAATGTAACAATACAAGGCTTAGAGAACATGGCTGGAAGTGTACCATGGCCACTCTTTCTAACAGTTCTCTTAGTACAAATGATATGTTTAGATTTTAGACCTAATGAAAACATGTCAACATTTTAACTCTAACACACCGTATATCATATAGATAAAGAGGATATTGCCACAACTAAGTTCATCTAATATCAAAGTTTCTTCTGGTCAAGAATGTTAAGAATCTCATATCAGATCCAACACTCAACAATATCCCAGCAGAGGAATGTGTGAAACAAGAGGAAGCTGTTGACAACCTGTTACAGATTGTATTGAGCTGTTTAGTTTTTGAATTGCTTATCTTATCCTTCTGTCTTATCTCATTTGTAAACACTTTGCCTATAAATATCACATATACCAGGCAGGATGTTATGTTTGCCAATTGAATTACTTAGCCTTTCTTTCTTGGTATCAGAGCATCTCGGTTTACACCTATCCATGGCTGGATCCAATTCCACTTCCGTTCCTTTTTCCATTCCCAATATGTCTCATTCTGTTTATACCAAACTCGATGACACAAATTACCTTGCATGGATGCGTCAATTTACCCCCATCTTGTGGACAAATGGGCTTCTAGGCACTGTTGATGGCTCAGAACCTGCTCCTCCAAAACTCATTGCTGATTCAAAACAATTAGACAAAATGATTACCAATCCTGCTTATGAAACTTGGGAGAAGAAAGACCAATTTATTCTAAGTTGGTTTATAGCTACACTGTCTGATAAAATAATCCCAACAGTGTACGGTTTAAACACCTCTAGGCAGGTGTGGACAGCATTATCCACTAGATATGCTTCACCATCAAGATCCCGAGTTAATCATTTAAGGAGACAGCTTCAAACCACCAGGCAGGAATCACACACTTACAGTGATTTTATTCACTACTCTAAGAATATAACTGATTAACTTGCCCTTGTAGGTAAACCAGCGAGTGATGAAGAGCTAATCTCTTAGATTATGGGTGACCTTAATCCTCAATATAATCCTTTTGTCACTTCTTACTCATTTGCTACAAGGGATACTGATATGAAATTTGAGGAGTTCCAATCTGAGTTACTCAGTTATGAACAAATGCTAGCTACACAAGCACCAACTGCTGAGTCAAATACTTTTGCTTTATACTCTGATAAAGGTCCTGGACAGAACAGGAAATCCAAATATGGATTCTCTCCCAAGTCTAACTTTGGCAAGAATTCTGTTCAAAGGAAACCATTTCCTTCGGCTAGTAATGCATCTCAAGGTAAACCATCCTCTAATTAATTTGTTACTAATAAAACTCCTTGTCAGATCTGTGGCAGGACCAACCACCAAGCCTTAGATTGTTTCTATAGGGTGGACTATGCATACCAAGGATGACACCCACCTAAAGAACTTACAGCAATGGTGGCTCAGTCCAACCTTTTTCATGAGAATGACACCTGGCTGGCAAACAGTGGGGCTACAAATCACATCACAGCAGACTTGGAAAACTTAGCATTGTAGCAACCATATCAGGGTACTGAGACTGTGGCTGTAGGAAATGGTAATGGTTTAAATATTGCACACACACTGGTTCCACTACCTACCATCTCCCCAATACTGATTTACATCTAAATGATATTCTGCATTGTCCCAATGTTTCTACTAATCTGCTGTCTATTCAAAAATTCTGTTAAGACAACAATTACTATTTTAAAATAACTGATTCCTATTTCCTGGTGAAAGACAACTTGACAGGGGCAATCCTTCTACAGGGACCTAGTGAAGGCAGCCTGTACCCTGTGCATCTAAATAAGTTTGTCTCTAATAAAAGGGCATCCATTGCTCTGATTGGGATCAAGGCATCTACTGATATCTGGCACAAAAGATTGGGCCATCCTAATCCTCAAACATTGCATCGAGTTCTTAGGGATTATCAGCTACCTGTGTCATCAAAAAAGTCTTACTCAAAGTTGTGTATGCCTTGTCAATTAGGAAAGAGCAAACAAGTACCTTTTAATAAGTCTGATCATGTGTCTTCTAAACCTTTAGAGTTGATTCACAGTGATGTATGGACCTCTCCAGTTTTATCAATGAATGGATTCAAGTATTATGTTCTCTTTGTTGATGATTTTTAAAGATATTGTTGGTTATTTCCTCTAATATTCAAATCTGATTGCTTTGTAAAATTCAAATGCATCATTGAAAACCAACTCTCTTGCCAAATTAAACAATTTCAAACCGATGGTGGAGGTGAATATACCTTAAACTTATTCACCAAATTTCGAAATGACAATGGGATTTACCACCGATTCACTTGCCCTCATACATCCCAACAAAATGGGATTGCTGAAAGGAAACACATGCATGTTTGTGAAACTGGTTTAACCCTTTTAGCACAATCTCATCTTCCATCCAAATATTGGGTGGAAGCATTTCAAACAGCAGTTCATTCAATCAATAGACTCCCATCATCTATGCTGCAATTTGAGATACCTTTCATTAAATTATTCAACAAAGATCTAGACTTCTCCTTTCTCAAAAATTTCGATTTTGCTTGTTATCCCTTACTTAGACCATACACCAAACACAAGCTAGAATTCAGAAGAAAAAAATGTGCCTTCTTAGGTTATGGTTTCAATTAGAAAGGCTATAAATGTCTAGATTTACAAACTCATAAAATCTTCATATCTAGACATATAGTCTTTGATGAGAAATTATTCCCTGCACAGGAGACTGGCTCGACTCACAGCCCTGCTCGAGGACAATCCTCTTCATCAGGTACTGTTCTCTTACCATCTCACTTTTATTCATTAAACTCTCCTACTCTTCCCATGCACTCATTTCAGGATATGCCTATAAATAGTCATACTTCCCTAAATCGAAAAAGGATTGAGACTAACCCATCAGTATCTAATACAGTTGACTTAGAGACAGCCTCCATTTCCATTCCAACCTCTGATACTCTGCCTAAACCACCTCCTGCACAGATAGTCACTAAATCTATGGCAGGAAATTCTAAACCTAAACAATATCCTGACTATCATCTCTACCTTTCCACTAGATCCACCAATCACCCTGTTAAAGCCTTACATGCCAGTTTTCTGCCTTGTGAACCCAAATCATTTTCTAAAGCCATGTCAAATCCTAATTGGTTTACTGCAATGCAAAGTGAGTACCAGGCTTTGCTGGATAATCATACATGGAGCCTTTGCCCGGACCCAAAGACAGAAATGTTATTCATAATAAATGGGTATACAAGTTAAAGCAAAAACCAGATGGCACCATTGATAGATACAAGGCTAGATTAGTTACAAAAGGGTTTGAACAAAGAGGACTACATAGACACATTTAACCCAGTAATCAAACCAGCCATCATTCAATTACTTTTGGCTGTTGCACTACACTTCAACTGGCCTATTAAACAATTGGATGTATCCAATGCCTTTCTTCATGGTTTTCTCAATGAGGAAGTTTTTATGGAACACCCTCAAGGTTTTGTGGATAGACAATTCCCTAATCATGTATGTAGGTTGAATAAGGCTATTTATGGCCTTAAGCAAGTCCCAAGAACATGGTATACTCGACTTACTCAAGCTCTACAAGGTCTCGGCTTTACAGGCTCTCTTTTGGATACTTCTTTCTTTATGTATCACAATGGTTCAGCACATATCTATGTTCTCATCTATGTTGATGATATATTAGTGACTTACTCACAGCTCTAATATTATGGGGTTAATTCAAAATCTGCAAAAAGAATTCAAGATAAAGGACTTGGGTGACTTGAGTTATTTTCTTGGAATTCATGTACACAAAAACTCTTCAGGTATGCACCTCAATCCAGCTAAATACATCTATGGCCTACTAGATCGTACCAATATGCTTGGGGCTAAGCCCTATTCAGCTCCTTGTATTTCTGGACATAAATTGAGCAAACTTGGGGGTGATCCTTTGCCTGACCCCATCTCTTATAGACATAATGTTGAAGCCTTACAGTATTGCACTCTCACAAGGCCAGATATCGCATACTCAGTAAATTAGCTATGTCAGTTTTTACATTGTCCTACCACAGCACACTTTACAGCAGCAAAAAGAGTACTAAGATATCTAAAGGGCACCATCGACCATGGCTTACTTTTCATACCAGTACCACTGCAATTGGCAGCATACTGTGATAGTGATTGGGCTGGGGATCCCCTCGACAGAAGATCAACCAGTGGCTATGGAGTGTTTCTAGGTAATTGTTTGATCTCATGGCAAGCAAAAAAACAACCCATTGTGTCTAGATCTAGCACAGAAGCAGAGTATAGAGCTATGGCCTTTGTAACAGCTGAGTTATATTGGTTAAGGATGCTTTTTAAAGACCTACAGTGTTCAATTGCCTTTCCCCCGCAACTATGGTGTGATAATATGGGAGCACTAGCACTAGCCTCTAATCCTATCTTTTATGCTAGAACTAAGCATGTAGAGGTAAATTATCATTTCATTAGAGAAAAAGTGCTAAACAAGGACATCATCCCACGCTACATAGCAACTGCTAATTAGATAGCAGATATTTTTACAAAGGGACTAACTTCTTCGAGATTTCTGTTGCTCAAAGACAAACTCATGGTCACTAAACCTCCCATTAGTTTGACAGGGGATGTTAAGATTCTCATATCAGATCCAACACTCAACAATATCCCAATAGAGGAACGCGTGAAACAAGAGGAAGCTGTTGACAACCTATTACAGATTTAATTAGATATTGTTACAGATTGTATTGTTAGCTGTTTAATTTTTGAATTGCTTATCTTATCATTCTGTTGTAACCATCCATACTTATCTCATTTGTAAACACTTTGCCTATAAATATCACGTATACCAGGCAGGATGTTATCTTTGCCAATTGAATTACTTAGCCTTTCTTTCTAAGAAAACCATAAAAAGAGGTGCCATGAGAGTAAAAGAACTATAATTAACAAATATGATGTTAATTAGGGCATGGAGGCTAAGTTGAAGAACAAACCACATGCTTCCTTAGGGAGCTCGCTTGACCCAGTTTTTATATAACAATTTGATAGTTACCAATAACTCCTACATACATATGATATGGTTACCTAAGCTGTCTCTAGTAAATTAATCCCAACTATGATCCCACACCAAATACTATTGTCCTTCTGGCTAGGGTCCACTAACACTCCATTTCAAACAACTGGTTTATACCTACTTCATCATTTATGGTTGTTAGTTTTTTGGATGGCTGAGTAAAATAAAAAAAAATAAAAAATATATATAGATATATCCATAAATTCTAATTCTGATAATTGCATGAGAGGGCAAAAGTTAAATCTTTACATGAAAGGACACAAGGGCTGTTCAACAAAAGATAATAAATCATAAGAGATCACAAACATTTCTCTTTTGGACACTGACAGATCTCACAAAGAAAAGAGAAAGAGAGACCAGCCCTTTCACAATGGTACGAAGAAAATAAAATTAGGGAACCACAAAAAAAGGAGAGAGATATGAAAATATTTTGATTTCTCATTTTGGTAGTGTTTTGTTTGGTGAAAAAGGCTAAAAGTTAAAAAAAAATAAAATGATCTCTGTAAGCTCTTGAATCTGCGTTATTACTTCATATTTATTGTAAATATGTATTTGTTTTAGATATTTACTGTTTTATAACAATATTTACTAAACAATATTGCTAAACAAAAAGTAGTTCAAGACATTTTAAGTGAACTTCTCCAATTATAGCATTATATAGAGTGATAAAATTTTATTTAAGATTAACCCAGACATTTGAGAAAATCATAACAAGGTAATTTCTAGTAGCAAAAACCTACTGTGATAAAGTTAGTTCAATCAAGTGATTTAACATTTCTCCTTGGAAATTAAAACACGCAGTTTTAGGAAATTAAACAAGTCAAAATGGAGAAGAATAAAATTTGTCTTGCCAAATAACTTATGTATTAATTTTTTTAAAATTGTTCTAATAGGAATACTGAAATCTCAGGCATTTTTCTTCTGTCCTTTTTTTAGGGGATTAAAAATAAAGATAAAAGAGAGAAGGAAACAAAAGAAGACATTGCTTCTAATCTGTCCCTGAAGAACCCAGAAATCACAATGACACAATGATGGAGGAAAGGTGGAGGACGAAGAGGACTTTGAGGAGCGAATTATAGGAACAGAGTAGAAAATGAAAGTTGAAGTTTTGAATGTATAGAGAACTTTGGAGTAAAAGAATGGCCGCTAGGAGCAATTTGAAGGCAGGGGGTTTTCTGATTCTTGGGTAGGGGGCTAACGGGGTCTAAAGCCCTAAATCAAAATGGTGCATGTTGATGAGATTTTTTATTAACAAAAAATTAAGATGATCCAAATCCGCCTCTAATAAAAAAAATGGTCGAAATCTACTAATTCTCCCTCTAAAAAGAAAAAATAAAAAAAATAAAAAACAAATTTAGTTTTTATTAGAATCCCTCTCCTCGGAAATGACATTTGAGGCGGCATTTTTTAGTACCCCTATATTGGTATCCTGCTTATGTGAGTGATATTAATCGCTAGATAAAAATTCATCTAATAGTTGATATCACTCACATAAATAGGATATCCGTACATTATGGATATGGTAGAAATTTCTCTATGATATATGATTTAATAAGTAATAATGATAACCCCTCATGAAGTAGGATTTACGTGAAGGATTCTCTTCATCAGTTGTAGCTTTATCATCATTTAATCTGCCTATTGCTTCACCCTGCATAGATGTAAGAGAAAGATAAGTTAGGTTTTTGCAATATACATGAAATGGTTAAACCAAAGTCTATAAATGATTTATATAAGATTCACACACTTGTTACTAATTTAAGTAGACTCTTCACTATATGTAAAACAGTAAAAAGCTCATGCATGTGTCATAGTTCTTTGGATAGTCAACAGTCTTTGTGTCTTCTCTATTTCTTGGGTGGACCATTTCCGCCTCCTTCAGCTGATCAACTATCTAATCTGACACAATAGTTATTCAAATCATATAGAGAAGCTGCAAAGAAAGTCAAATTTTATGACATTAATCTTGAACATAATGATGAAGGACATATTAGGGGTCATTTATAATTATTAATTTTCTATGATTTTATCATGAAAAAATATATTTTTAGACCATTTTATTTAGTTATTTTAGACTATATTAGAATAATTATGGCAGAAAGAGACAGTTAATCAATCGATGCGTTATTAAATATGAGTTAACTAGGATTATCTTAAGAGAGGAATTTTTAATTCTTATATACATATATTGTATCATGTCATTCATGTAATACTCAATAAATGCAAGTCATATGTAAATTTCAAATGAGGTGAAATTTATGACTCTCTTTTCCTTAATCATAGATAATATTGAAAAAAAAAATTTCTTTTATTTATGATGGATTCTAGAGTTATCTACCTAGTGAATTCTAAACTGTATCCTAAAATGATATGTAACCCCTATTATTTTTAATTGTCCTTCTGTTTAGCATCAATTAATTACTTTGATTACATCAACTCTTATCAAATAAGTGATGCATATATGATATTCATACTTTATGCTCAAAATATCTTCATATAACTTTATAAAGAAAGGGAAACAATTATAACATTATATACATAAAGGAAAACTTGTAGGAAGTAAAAGAACTCTTACAATTATAGATGATACGATCAAAAAACTCCATCCTTGAGCTGCTTTTACAGCACTTAGGCTTCCTGGAAAGGATTTGTAGAGGTGAAGCACCATCTTCATTGAGAGAATCTACAAGGTTTGGATATAAGTGAATTATTTGAAATGCCAAATCTGAAAATTTTATAAAAAACTTTACATAAATAAATAATTCTAGCATTTGAAAAATAAAGTGCACAAATTGACAATTAATTATAATGGCACTAACCAAAGTATTCACCAAAGATTGTAGAATGAAGAATTGTGTCCCCTTTGTTTTCTACATATCTTGTAGTCATCTTTGTTCTTCTGGTAACCATAAAGCCAAAAGAATGCATCTTTCATACCATGATGAGCGTAGATTTCCACATTCCCAGGTTCTGCCGCTATATGTAGAGGATTGCTTCCCTTTGAATATTGCATGCGTAGAATCCTTAAAGACGCATCTTCTTTGATGTTATCTAGAAGTGTTGCCACAAAATTGGTTTGTCTTACATAGACTGCTATGTGTAAGACAATGTCTTCTGCTTTTGTGATCTTAGCCTCCAATACTTCTGGGTTGTTCTTGTATGCCTCCAGAACTTTTCTCCAGTCCCCTGTCATGGCATAATTAAACAAACTTTCAACCTCCACCTGGACCACCTCCATATCTATATACCTAGCTAAATTTCCTCAAAATGGATTTATCTCCAAACAACCAAATTTAACAAGTTATACTCTTTACTATCTCTTTATCTCATACACTCTCATGCTACAACCATTTTCTTTCAAACAAGATTCAAGTAGTTAGTTCTTCATCGCATATATCCATTAATACATAGGGAGGCATTGGATATCTTCTTTCTTCATTGGCAAATACGTACCATGAACTTTAAAGTAAGCTTACACAAAAAGCAAAGAAATTAATTATATAATATTTCTCCCATGTGACAGATCCCAATTTGCCAGATGAGAATGGAATGATAATTAGCATTACACTAACAAATAATACACTTCGAGCTTATACTATGGATGAGGATGATGCACTACAATCAAACTTAACTAAATATGCAGTTTACATTTCCCCAGTAGGATGCTTCAGGTTTCTTTTCTTCTTCTTCTTCTTCCTTTTTTTTGGAGTCATCATCTTTTATTTCTTTGATTAGCATTTTCTTGGCAGTGAAGGAGATTTAGATAAATCCATCATGCCAAAACATTGCATTGCTTAATGATGAGGTAAAGGAATAATAGTACAAGCAGAAAACTTCATGATCTTGTCATTTTTTCTTCGAAGTTATTTTATACAGTTTATTATTTCTTTTGATGTACAATATGTTAAAGTTTCTTATATTTGTATTTATTTACTCTTATTATGCTATGCTTCTTATTACAATTCAAGTTGATATACAAGCGCTACACTTTAGTTACAGAAGATAGACAGAAGCAAGAAAACTCTCCAAAGAACATAGAGAGCACGATAAATTTCATTGAACTCTCGCCATCTCCATCGCTCTATTGCTGTTTCCATCACTGTTCAAAGGAAGTAAGTTTCTTTTTTGAGCTTTTTGGTTAGTTGCTGTTAATTTATAATATAACAATATTGCCTTGCGATGATTATACTTACATATATGAAGATGTCTGAACACATAGCAAAAACATAGTTTGTGCTGAGTAAAGAGCATAGTGAGAGTTTTATGTTTGTGCTTCATAGAATAGAAATGGGAGATTGTACATATTCACATGGCAATACATTATGCAAGAATGGGTACATTGCATAATTTCATAAAATATCATTAATTATATATCTAAGAGCGAGGCATCAATTCCACCATTTGGGACATGCTAACTCGATGTGTTGCTCACATCCTTCTTATAGTTAAATAGTGAGACGATTATAAAATAGTGATATTGAATTCTTATCAATGTAAATGGCATGTATTTGTTTTATTCATTATTAATAGTTACAATTACTAATAAATTATGCTTCTTGATGGTTAATAGAATGAGATTATTGAATTCTTATAATATTAGTCTATGTTACTAGTATTTGAATGTGAAATTTTATACTTGCCTATGGTTTGTACTTGGTATATGACTCTTAATGTTTTCATTACTTATGTATACTTTTGCTAAACCCTAAACTATATACTACTTTAGGGCATGTGATGTCAGGATAACAAATGAGTCTAGAGAAATAATAATCTTCGTTAGGATCATATCCAATCACACACCAATCGTATGATGTGCTAGAAGATAAAGTATCTTTGCAAAGAGACACAAGTTTGCAAGTAATGTTGAAAATATATAAAAGGTAGTGAATATCAAATGATATGAAAAATAATGTGTTTTAACATCATTCTCATTTATTTTGATTGTTAATTCACAAGATTGGGGTTGTTTTAACATCATTTTCTCTGAGGATGTTAAAAAGCTTGATGAAATTTTGGCCTTGATTTAATAGGTTGTCTCTTTTGTGCAATATACCAAGCCCATACCTGCGCATCATAAATGATGGATAACCGATTGAATGATAAACGACATTTGAATAATAAATTTATTGATGGGGTTATGGGTTTATCAAATTTTCATGTGCATAAGAAAATTTAGTGAGCGAAGGAGGAATTAGGTGTGTCCATGTAGGAAATGCAAATGTAAGAGATACAAAGTGCCTAGTCAAGTAACTATTGATTTACTACGTAAGGGGTTTATGGACAATTACTACTATTGGACTATTCATGGGGAAGTAATGCTACTTATCCCCACTATAGTAGTAGAAAATGATTACTTTGTCGTTGGTGGACAAGAGAAAACTATAATATTTACAAACAAATGGTGATTAATGCTATTGGACCATCACTGATTGAAGAACCTGACCCAGATGCACAATGTTCTTTGATATGTTAGCAGCCACACAAGCTCCATTGTGGGATGGGTGTCTGAAGTATTAGAGTTATTAATGGCAAATAGTCTGAGCCTGAAGAGTGATCATAACATGATGGATAATTGTTTTAATCGCATGGTAGATATAATGAGTGATGCAATGCTAAGTGGTAATCGGATGCCTCCTAATTTTTATCATGCCAAAAAGTCAGTGGAAAAACTAGACTTGGTTTATATAAAGATTGATTGTTGTTCTAATGGATGCTTGTTGTTTTACAAAGATGAAGAGAATGACAGGAATTGCAATTTATATGGGATGCAACGTTACAAAATTTTCACTTGGAAGGGTATTGTTAAAGAAACGTGCTTGAAAAGGATATGGTATTTTTCAATTATTCCATGGCTACAAAGACTTTATTCATTAATGGCCACTGCATGTCACATGAGATGATGCCTTGAGAATCCAAGAGAGTCTGGTATATTATCTCACCCATCAGATGGAGAAGCGTGGAAACATCTTGATGAAACTTATCCTGATTTTACTCGAGACCCCCAAAATGTAAGAGTAGGGTTATGTAGTGATGGTTTTTCTCCGTATGGGTTGTTCAAAAACTCTTATTTGTGTTGGCCTATCATTCTTACTTCATACAACCTTCTTCCTTGGATGTGCATGAAAAGAGAAGTTATGTTTCTAACCATATTTCTTCTAAGTTCATCTAATCTTAAAGTAAAATTGATGTTATATTAGCAACCATTAATAGATGACCAAAAAATGTTGTGGGATGAAGGTGTGAAAACTTATGATGTATCATTGTAGCAGAATTTCATGATGAGGGATGTTTTGATGTGGACTATCAATGACTATCTTGCATATAGAATGTTGTCTGGTTGGATGATCGTTGGAAATCTCTCTTGCCCGTATTGTATGGAGAGGTCTAAGGCATTTTGTCTCAAACATAGTAGGAAAACTTCCTTTTTTTATTGTCATAAGCAATTTATGCCCATGGATCATCCATATCGAAAGGTAAGTAATGCTTTAAAAAAAAATTGTGTGAAGTCCTCATCACCCTTCGCACTTATCTAGAGAAGAAATATGGCAACACGTCAAACACTTACCTAAAGTAGAAGAATCTCAAATATCTAATTCGTTTAGGTATTGGTTTGATCATCATTGGACCAAAAGGCCTATATTTTGGGAGTTGCCTTATTAGAGAACACATTTTCTCCGTCATAATGATGTGACACATTATGGATGTGAAGGGTAAAACTAAGGATACACCCAAAGCTAGGTTGGAGTTGACTGAACTTTGTAGACGAAAAGATCTACATCTATAAGATGTTAGGAGTGGTATACTCAAGAAACCCATAGCATAATATGTATTTACCAAGCAGCAAGGGTAGCTGTTTGTAAATAGGTTAAAGATATAAAGTTTCCTGATGGTTTTGTAGGCAATTTGGGTAAGTTTGTTGACACAAGTGAAGCTAAGTTACATGGATTGAAAAGTTATAATAGTTATGTTTTAAGCAATGGTTACTCCTAATTGCTTTTAAATCTTTACTGAAACCCATTTTGAATATCCTTACTGAGTTAAGTCAATTTTTTAGAGAATTATGCTCAATGATGTTGAATAGTGATCAATTGTTCGTGATGGAGACTAATATTCCCATTATCTTGTATAAATTAGAACAAATATTTCCTTCAACCCTCTTTGACTCAATGGAGCACTTGCCCATCCACTTGCCATATGAAGTCAAGGTTGGAGGTCCTATTCAATATTGGTGGATGTATCCATTTGAAAGGTTGTACCTTTCGACTCTTTACAACATTTATTCCTTTTACTAATAATTTGATTTCTATAGTCATACTTTGTGTCCCCTTCCAATTAGGTGGATGTATCCATTTGAAAGGTTGTGCCTTTTGACTCTTTACAACATTTATTCCTTTTACTAATAATTTGATTTCTATAGTCATACTTTGTGCCTACTTCCAATTAGGTTTGTATACACCCTTAAAGATAAAGTGAAGAATAAAGCTAAAGTTGAAGGTTCCATCTATGAAACTTATTTAGTGGAGGAAAGATGAACTTTTCCTTCCTATTATTATCCATCCCACATTCCTTGTAAAAGAACGAGAGTCACTCGTAATGATGATGGGGGTTATGGTTGTTCATCTTCTCAACCATTGTCAATATTCAATTACCCAAGACGTCAGGTTGGGAAAGTATGTAAATGTCAACTAAATGATAAGGAATTGTAGACATAGTTTGCTTTCCTTAAATAAGTAACCATCATGCTTGTAAAACTTACCAAATGCTGCTTTATCATATGCCATATACACAAAAGAAAAAATAGCATCATTGGCATAGACATCTTTTGTAAACTCAAATCTAAGCAATTTGGCACTCATAAAAGTAAGAAGCATATACCTCCTGGATAAGGCATCAGCAACTATGTTCTCCTTGCCTTGCTTATACCGAATGACATAAAGAAATGTCTCAACATACTCCATCCATCTAGGATTCCTCTAGTTCAACTTACCTTGACCCTCGAGATGTTAGAAGGACTCATGGCCAGCCTGGATCATGAACTTCTTTGGCTAGAGGTAGTGTTACCATGTCTCCAAAGCTCGAACAAGGGCATAAAGTTCCTTGTCATAAGTAGGGTAATTCAAGGCTACCCCACTTAACTTCTCACTAAAATAAGTATAGGTCGTTTGTCCTGCATCAAAACATATCCAATCCCAATCCTCGAGGCATAACATTCAATATCAAAAGTTTTGTTAAAGTTAGGCAATGCTAACACAAGTATAGAACATAATCTTTTAATAATAGAAAATGCATTCTCTTGCTCAATCTCACCCTTTAACTTCTTTTGATCCTCATAAACCTATTTTAGAGTTAGTGAAATAATTGTAACCAAGTTTCCATCTTTAACAAAGTTGTACCTATTTTTAAACCTATCATGTATCACTTTCCTGTTATACTGCCATGGACTTCCAACAAGATATGGCTAGCATGCATAGGGACCACATCACAAAGCACTTGATCACTCTATCTCCCAATGGAAATAGATACCAAGACTTGCTTATAGACTTGATTTCCCCACACTCATTCAACCACTGCAACTTATAAGGCCTAAGGTGTTTACGCATAGGTAAACCCAACTTCTCATCAAGGGTGGTACTAGCTACATTGGTGCAACTCCCTCCATCTATGATCATAGTACACACTTTGTTGTTCACATAACACCTAGTGTGAAATATATTCTTTCTCTGTTGCTCTCTATCATCTATCTTAACTTGTGCATTAAGAGCTTACCTCACAACAAGAGTTCACCTTCTATAGGATACTTTACGCCCTCATCATCACTAGTATCAACCAACTAAGGCATCTCACCCACCATCACTTTCTCTTTCAGTCACTACTTCACCTTGGTCACACACAACCATTACCCTCTTGTTTGGACATTGTAAAGTTGTGTGTCTTAACCCCAAGCATTTAACACATTTGATATCCCTATTCTTAGAAGGTTGGGGATCAGCCCTGGGTTTGTTTTTGTGAGCTAACTTTTCTTTCCTCTTTGGTGGTTCACTCTTACTCTTAAAAATAGCCTTGTCATTTTTGTCACAACTACCACATTTTGGTTTCCAAGGAGTAGTAGAATCTGAAGCAAACCTTACGGTTCCTTTTCTTTTTATTTGCCTCTCCACCTTCATAGCTCTGTGTAACATGTCCTCCATCTCCACATAATGTTGCAACTCCACTATACTGGCTATGTCTCTGTTTAACCCACTAAAAAACCTGACCATTGTGACTTCCCTATCCTCCTTAACATTAACCCTAATCATAGCAACCTCCATTTCCTTGTGGTAATCCTCTACACTCATTGAACCTTGTGAAAGGCATTGAAGTTTCTGGTGAAGGCTTCTATATTAGTGGTTAGGTATGAATCTCTTCCTCTTGAGGGCCTTTAGTTCACCCCAAGTACCAGTGGGTCCCTCATAATTCCTCCTCCTGTTGGTCATTAATTGGTCCCACCAAATAAGAGCATATTTAGTGAATTCAATCACCTTTAATTTCACATTCTCATCCTCAGAATAGTTGTGACAATCAAAAATCAATTTTCTTTCCCATTCTAGGTAAGCCTCGAGGTCACTTCTACCTTGGAATGATGGAATCTTCACGTTAATGTTATCCACATTTCTATTAACTCTATCTCTCCATCCTAGGTTTCTTCTATTCCTCCTCCCAAGCCTACCTCCTTTATGGCTAAGTCTACCCATATTCACTTTATATGCACTATCTTTCTTAATTGCAATTCTCAACTTGTCTTCCTCTTCATATTCCTCTAAAGGAACATAATTGTGCCTGTTTTTGTCTCTCCCTGATAGGCCATCTGTTAGGCTATCCCCTTTGCATTTCAGTCATAGTTTCATCCTACCTATCCATCATATCCCTCATTTGTCTTAAAATCACATTCAGTCGCTCAAATTGCTATTGCATGGCTTACAGTGTAAATGCTGAATTTTCATCATTAGGTGTCGAATCATTTTGATTTGACATATTTTTTTCTTGTAGGTTACAAAGAACAAGTCCTCACATGTTTGCACTCTTGGTAAATCTACTCGTGTTTCATTCTAATTAGGCTTTTACCCTCAATTAAGCTCATCACTCTTGCCTTTTTCCACTCCTTGTCCTCCCTACCTGGCTCTTTAAGAACTAGTGAAGCCACATAGAAAACAGTACCCTTGTGTAATTCCTACCAATCAAGATCAAGAAAACAAGTAGAAAATAAGGTATGAAGAGAACAAAAGGATAACACACAAAAGTGAACAACTAGGAAACAAGTAACAAAGGTTAGGAATCAAGAATCAAGTGATAGGAAACAAGACATACAAAGTTAGATCTAAAAAGAAAGCCAAACACAAGAATTTTGAAAAAGTAAGAAATTATGACAATGCCACTGAAAATTTCAAATTTCCCAAAACACACTTTAAAAGAAAAATTTAACCCTGAATCTGATCTCAATGGAATAAACCCAGGTAAAATTGCTTCTTCTTTGCTCTTTTCTTTCTTTTCTTTTCTCTTCTTTTATTTTCCTTTATTTTCCTTTCTTTTCTATAACAACTAACAGCAAATATTTGATTCTTTTTTAATCACTCAAGGAAACATGAAATTTCAAAACAAGGAAGTTGCAAACTTGCAATCCAGAATTCAAACAAATGAACAAACAAGGTACGAACTCCATAATAGAAACATGAACAAGTAAAACAAAAGACAAATAAGAACAGCAAAGATGAACAAGAACAGAATCTAACAAAAAATAGAATTGTCAATAATGACGAACAACGAGAACCGAAACAACTAGAAAATTGGAACAAATAGTAAAAAGGATAAATCAAACCTGATTTTGGAATTAAACTCTAATACCAAATGATGTGAACCCGTAGGATTAATTTCCCTTGAACCCACTAACATATTTTAATACTTGCCTAAAAAGACAAAAATGAGATTATACAAAAAATCTAGACCCATTGAAAACTTGTTCCAAGGACCCAGATTAGCAAGAACACCATAAAGGCAAACTCCTTTGATAAGTTCAAAGTTCCTCAAGAACCAGAAGAGATAACTCTTCTCTTTGGATTAAAGCAAAATTTCACAAATTCTGAATGATAATGTTCAAAGGCTACACGCACCTACATAAAAGGGCAACCAACAACTTAACCTAACCCTAAACAAAATGGGGCTCCACTACACTAAAAAGGGCCAGCCAAAAATATGCTACAAGATAGGCACAAAATGGCCCAAAGTGACTAAAACATAAATATAAGTTTAGTACAATAACAATACAATCCAACTTAAAACTATTAAGGCCTAAATACAAATAAGAAATTACAACTAAGGACCAATAATATAGGAAATACTAATTAGCCTCAATAATTTGAATAATGTGAATTAGGCTTCCTCCTCTTTCAGGCTTATCTTGAATGCTAGTATTATGTTAGAAGTGGTCCAAGTAACTTGAATAAGTCCTTGCATAACTTCCTTGATCTTCTTTGCTCTTAATCTCGTTTTGGGTCCATCTGAAACATGCAAGGGGTCTTTGATCTTCAGCCCACCATGGTATCCATCATAACTCTTCTCCTCCCAACTTTGTCATCCATAGCACTCAAAGTTCATCTGAAGCAAGTTTGGAAGAAGAACCTGAGACCAATATGTCAGAAAAACAAAAAGGAAAAAGGCCCATAGGGGGATCCTCTCATCAATCTCCTTCATCCATTTGCAAGACTACTCCAAAAGACATTCCTTCTTCTAGGTTTAATTATGATTCATTTCTAGATTTAGAAAAAGTTTCATAATTTTGAAAATTACTTTTCATCAAAACCTGTTGCTATTGGAAGAATCGTATATTTTTCAATCTTAAAAGACAATCAGTGTGATAGTAAAAATTATTTTGCTTTTCAAAATTGGATGCCCCTATTAGAAAATTCGATGTCAATCTTAGGGAGACTGAAGACGGATTAGACACTCTTGTTGAAGGACCTATTATTTGTCTTATTAAGTCTGCCCTTAAACGAATTCTAGGAATCTCTTTTGAAGAAAATAACTAGTTCTTTAAGAACACATGGGCACAGGACTTTAACAAATCCTACTATGAAGTAAAAGAATCTCTTGTTGAGCATAGTGAATTAAGTCCAGGATCTTCCTTCAAATCCATTGCTCTATCCTTTCCTTATTGAATTCTTGCTCATATATCGGCATTACTATTCTGCCTCGAACTAGATCTTTGAATGCCTTGAACAAGAGAGAAGTTTTTCTTCTGTATTGTTTAGTTAACAAAATAAAAATTAATCTTGCATCCTGGATTCTTCAGTACATGATAGAGAGTGCAAAAGATCTAGATGTTGTGGGAAGTCTCCCTTAAGGCATGTTGCTCACTAAAATTTTCAAATACTTTAAGGTAGACTTGGCCACCTCCACTAAGAGAACCAGGATCTCCACTTACTCTACTAATTCCTTTAGCCATATGAACTATGTTTTAGTCAATGGAAAATGGGTCCAAAATCTTGATGCTGAAACCCCTGAACCCCTTACTTCTCAACCTTTTAATCCATCCTCCTAAGCCAATCTTGCTCCTACTCCCAATGCACCATCTGGCTCTGTCTTATTCCTTGATCCACTTATTCCTATGATAGAACTTGCCATCAAGGCCATTAAGCGTATTGAAAAAAAATTGGACAACTTGACTAAACAAGTGCAGAAGCAACAAAAAAATGTGATGGTCATGACTAGCACACTGGAAATCTAAGCTGAAACTTTTGCTAACCATAATCGCAACTTAGAAAACTCTGTGGAACAATCTAGCACCACTACTTAGGGCACTATGACTCAAATTTTAATATCTCTCCAAG
This sequence comes from Ceratonia siliqua, assembly GCA_034509205.1. Classification (NCBI taxonomy): domain Eukaryota; kingdom Viridiplantae; phylum Streptophyta; class Magnoliopsida; order Fabales; family Fabaceae; genus Ceratonia; species Ceratonia siliqua. Next base: position 47,762 of record JASKGM010049808.1, read on the forward strand.
ACCTGGCCAATCATGTTGCCAACCTCATTACCTATGTGACAAGTGCTTCATCTGGTTTTCAAGGACGCCCTTAAAGATGTTTTGTTTGCTTAGTTTTGCTTGCTTATGTTTCTATGGATTGTGGATCATGTTTCTATGTTAAACCTTGTTGTTTTGAATATCATACCTTGTTGAATATTTCATTTGGTATGGATTTGTTGTTTTAATGCTTTTCTCCTCTATAATACTTGATTATTTTACGTCCAGCTTCCCTTTTTCATGATGTCAAAAGGGGGAGAATCAGTATAAATCAAAAATATATTTGCATGGAATATTTGAACAATTTTTTTGTGCAAATTGTTTTAAGAATACAGGCACAATTTGAAGGGGAGCTAGATCAAAAGTGATCAACTCAAATTCTGTAGCAATTGAGGGAGAACAATTCTTACAATCAAGTAAGTTTTAGTGTTTACTCTTATCTTATAACTTTAAATTGATTTTTTTATTTGACATCATAAAAAAGGAGGAAATTGTTAGCTATTATATCTTCAAATATTGTTTTGATTAATGTCTTCCAAAAAATCCCAAAAATATGAAGCAATACACTACACTAATTTAAATATTATTGCTTTAGGGACATTAAAACAAGGTCAGACAAAAGAAAATGAAGACGAATATGACACATGGCAACAATAAGAAGATATTAAAGTCAAGAGCAAAAAGAAAAACAAGGCGTGCTGGGCATTAAATGAAAACTCCATCAAGCCACTCTTCGCATGCTTCAATGGGGGCTAAACAACTGAGCCTCAAATGATAAAGAAAAAATGAAGGCGCCTCTTGAGCTATAAAGAGAAAGAATCATTAATTATCTGTCCAAAGGAAATGGAATCATTGAAGGAAACAAGCCTACCATCAAAGAAGCATGAAAAACTTAGGTCTCTGCCAATCAAAAATAAAGAAACACAATCATTATAATAGAGTAGCCTGCAAGAAGATGCAAGAAGCTCTTTCAACCTGGAAAACCCATGTGAAAAAGAAGAAGTTATAACGGCTACATTTCAACGGCTATTGAAAATGAAGATAAATAGGAGACTTCAAGCTCCGGTGATTGTATCGAAGAACAAAGAGTTAGCCTGTCCTACTTGAGCTTAAACTGTTAGCTGCTTCCTCTGTTTTAATGGTTTTCGTTCATTAGCTGAGAGATACGTTGTTATAAGAAAACCAGAGTGAATTACATTGTTCATATGCACTCTTTGAGAGAGAAAACACTTCCTTTCTAATTCATCTATAAGGAGTACTTGGTGGTGAGTGGAGAAAACCACTGGTTAGTTGTAAGTAACCAAGTTGTAAAACCTTCTTGTTCGTAGTGAGTAGAGTAAACTAGGCCATTTGTTACTAAGGATCAAGAGAAAAATAGTTGTAACTTGTCAAAGAATAGGAAAAAATCCCCTTAGGAGTTAAGGAGATTAGATGTAGGCTAACACATCGTGGGTCAAAACAGGATAAATGGCTGAGTGTTGATTCTCTTCCCTACTCTCTTTATTTTCATTTAACTACATCAATCTATCAGTTCACTAAAAGTTTAAGTTCAGAAAACTTTATGTTCATTGTCAGTTTAAACTTCTACGTGCAATTTATCTTTGCTCAATTATTTAAAGAAATCCAATTCACCCCCTCTTGTCTTTCACTACATATGATAATGCTCGGATTTACCTTGACCATTTGATTCGTCATGTTAATAAAGGTACTCCGATGAGGCCTGTAGCTACAAGACTTACTTGTTTGCCATGTTTGATGAGAACTAGAAGAACCCAGAACTGGAGAAACATTTTGGGCTGTTTTATCCTAACAAACAGAATCAGTACCCATTTGGTTTTGGTAGCGAAAGGAACTGGGAAATTTCTGATGGTGATAATGCGTTTAATGTAACATTTCCTCTTACGAGTGACATTTAAGGTTGGGTACACACGTACTCTATCCTTTTGATTTCATCATGAATAATTAAGAGGATATCTCATGTTTTTCTCTAGTTTATACATCTTCCACCCTGGTTGACCAAGTGTGCTTTAAGAGAGAGTATCAAAATCTTAAGTGCACTAGCTGAAAGATATACGTCACCGTTTTGTGTTCTGTGCTATATTACATAGAGAACAATTTAAAAAAGATTATCTTTACGTTTTTTAAAGCGTCACAATATTATGTACTCATTTTATTTTTGAAATAATATTTTACTCTCTTATAAAGGTACAAATATATAAATTTATCTTTCAAACCAATATGGTGAAAAATTAAGAAATAATGGTAAATTGATATTTTTATATCTTTATAAAGAAGTCAATGGCATTTCTAAACTAAAAAAGATAATGAGTATTATATTACTAAATTTTAAATGAAATTAATAGTTTGCCCTTTAAAAACGAAGATGTAATAAGTGTCGAACATTTATATTAAATATAATATAATATTTTAATTCTTATTATTTATACCAATATATATGTGTTTTGAGATTAAACAATCAAACTATATTTACCAGTATCATTCTTATAGTCTTTTTAATTTTTTTAAGAGATAGTGGATAGTTAGCTAATATTATTCTTATATTATTTTTTAATTTTTTTAAATGATAGTGAAAAGTTAATATTTTAAGCTTTTAAATAATTAAATATTTATTTAAAAGGTGAATTGGCATCTACAATGATATAGTATGTGTGTCTATATCATATATTCCCTAGTGTATCTGTCAATATATCTTCCTTATAACTAAAATATTTTCTTAATTTCAAGTAAATGATATAGAACTGAATATAGCTAGCATTAAACGGAACCTTGAGTCAATTATCCGTACCTCTGCCGGAGTATGAAAACCTCAAATATTCTTAATGAAATCTTTTATAAATATAAAATTTTCAAATATAGTTTAATTTGAATTACTAATTATTTAAGGAAATTCATTAGTTAATTCAGACTTCGATCACTTACTATTTGGCCTTTGAATTCTTTTATTAATTCGTTGTATTGGAAGTTTGCATAATTCTCTATTCTGAACGGGATTGTTCATAACCAGGTTCTCTATTTAATTCTCAGAGCCAAACATACCCCACCTTTCACCACTAGCTCATCTGTTCTCAAGAGGACCCATCTTGGTTCTTATCACATAAATCATCATCATTGCTTTATAATTTTCCCATTCTAATAAAGTACATTTCTCTATAAAATCCAGTGTCCTATAGTGGTAAAATATTTGAACTGTTTATATAAAATTTTAACTTTTATTTTGCCCATCAAACATTTCTTTATATTTTGGAACTATTTTAACTGAAAGCTTCAATTGAATTATAAATCAAAGGGTAAAATACATTTATTCTAGTTTTTTCAAATGATACTTTACTTTAAACTAGTTCAAATATTATACTCCATTTTATTTAATCAATTTGATAAATAGATTCTAATAAAATAATTTTTTAATTTTAGAATAATTATTTATTATAACTTTGTAACCATTTTCTATTTTGTAAAAGTTGTAAATATCCATTACCTTAAAACTAAGAATGCAATTAATTTTTTATGAGAATAATTATTGTCAACAAAGATACCAAATTATCCAAAGCTAGGTACTCAGTTGGACTGTGCTTGAATTGCTTGATGACCACATCCAGGGTTTTTCATAGTTTGATAGAATATATAATAATATTAAAGAAATTGTACGAAAAACAATAGTTAAAAAGTAAAATATAGCTTATAAAAAAGATAATTAAAAAATATTTTTTATTCATTTAACATCAGTCGCACTCTCAACAACAATGTTATTTTTACATCTTTCTCACATTTCCTCTCACATTTATTATTTTATTAATATATCAATTACATTTACTATTTTTTATATTATATCTATGATAAAATATGAAATATAGGAAAGGTGTGGAAATATAATTTTTCCACTCTCAATCTTACAAACAACTGCCAGGGAGTGAAAAACTTTAGATTAAAATAGGCATTTATTATAACATAAGAGGTATATATAAGAACTCATTACAAACTATTAACATTCTTGCTCAAGTTTCATTAGTCCTACAACATAATACAAAAGGTTACTTCCTGTTCTTTGTTAATTAGTTTTTTGTAGGCATCTTGTATTAAATTTCTTTCTAACACAGTGAACATTTTTTTTAAGGAAAACATTACTTGGTGGATTCTGGATATCCTATTTTCGAAGGATATTTAGGACCTATAGAAACAATAAGTATCATCTTACTCACTTTTGGCAAGCTCCAACATTTTGATCAAGAAAATGAAGTGTTTAATTTTTATCATTCAAGTTTGAGGTGTAAAATTGAAAGAACATTTAGAGTCTATAAAGCCAGATGGAAGATACTCATGAGGAAAATGTGAATTAGGGCTGCTCAGAGTGTCCATGAAAATTCTTGAATCATAGGCTAAATCTTCCCAACCTACTAGTGCATATGTGAAACATAAATTAAAATCACAAACAACCAAAACATTTGTAGTCATAATTCCCTTCCTTCCAATGAAATTAGGCTTTTTATCTAGAGGAACATGATGGCAACATGAGTGCCATCTATAACACTGATGCAATCTTTAAAATATGGCAAATACTTATCATCATGTCTAATATAATCAGTAGCAACCCCAAACATCAGATCATGTGGTCTAATAATTTGCATACCCATTTTCCCAACAAATTTTAATACTCTATGGAATTGCCATGAGACAGATTCTCCATAATGCTAAAATATTTCCTGCATTTCCCTACTGGTGAGCCATGGCCTAGGATATACAAAAACATAGCAACAAAATCATCTTTGCTAATTTGTTTGTTTCTCTAAATCCATACTTCTCAATCAAGTCCTTCACTAGTGATTTGAGTGCATGTTGTACCATCCTAAATTGTTCAAGAAAGCATGTTGGGTTTCCTCTTTTAAGTTCTTCCAACCATCCAACCATCCAAAACCTGTAAGGATTGATGTCCTCTTTAGAGGCTTATTAAAATACTTCATTCTTTCACATGCAATGGCAACAGTCATAACGTGTCCAAACCATAGATATTCAATTATCCAACTACTTGAACTAGCATTATTATCTGTGTCCAAAGTGATAATGTTATCGCATGTACTACAACTAGCCTCACTATCGATGTCTGAGAATTAACTCATCATGTGTAAATAATAAGCTCACAAATATTTTATAAGCTCACTTTATGCTGACTCACTACACTAATCTTCCAGTAATTACTCTCGTCCCACATCATTACACATTTCTCCTTGCCTTTTCTTCTTTCAGTTTTATAGGAGACTCTTGGCACCGATTATCATGGGGGCGAACTTTCCTGGTTTACTGGGGTTGCTGAAATTGGGCGGAGGCAAGTCCTGTGCTCCCAGCAGCGTTGCCCTGAGGATTGGCAGCTATAGTGCTGAAAATGTCTTGGGGTGGATCGTGACGATCCTGAAGGAGGCCGAGGCAGCGCATAAAACCTGCCATATTTGTCAGTGAGGAACTAAAACTCTTTTTGGTAAGAAGGGGGGCCAAAGCCCGAAAACACGAAACCTGTTAGTTCTAGGAAACTTTTATTCTGTATATTATTTGTTTCGGCTAAGTTTGAAGTATGTTTCCGTATATAACTTCCCACAAGAGGAGGCATATTGTACTAGAACTAACTTGGACAAGTTAACTTCAATAATTTTGGAATAGAATCCATCCGGGAATATAACACTTATAAGCAATGATGATCTTGAACAAAATGTTTGGAGGGTAAATTTTTAAAAAAAATTATTTACATAAAAAATTTTATTTTTAAAAGAATAAAACAGTAAAAAAAATTAAAAATTTAAGGGGTTGTCACTCTCTATGTGCATACAAAGCTCTACCTCTGGTTATAAAAGAGATAGACATACCACAAATAATAAATTGTGCTTTCTATACTATTTCAAGAATAATTATATTCTTAGAGTATCATTTTATTTTATTTTATTTGTTTTTTATTTTTCTTATAATTTTTATTTTAAGAAATAATTTAAAAAAATTTAAAAATAATTTAAAAGCAAAAAAAAAAGCAAAAAAAATCAAAAGAATTCTTTTACTTTTTTTATTTTATTTTTTGATTTATTTTTAAATACTTGTATTATAAATTTTTATTTTTTTATTTTTTTGTATATTCTTTTAAATTATTTTTTAAAATAAATTTATAAAAAAATTATTACTCCAAGAATATGTTTACTCTTAAAGTAACATAAAAAACACCATAATAAATATATGTGAGGCCCATTAACATAAAAGAAACATGATCCAATAATTTTTTCACTTTGAAGAATTGTTCACATTGTCTCTATTCTATTATGTCTCTTCTATAAGTTTTGGGGTATGTGATTCCTTCATAAAATATTGGAGCGAAATTATTACTTTATTTTATTCACGTATCAAAGATAGAGATCACCCAAAAAAAGAATAACCACATTGTAAAATTAGATTCCTTGTCTCTTTAATATCCCTCCATAAATTCCCACTTTCCCCCACATTTATTTTCAGTGGACCCTCACAAGCAATTCTACTCCCTCTATCCTAAATATTAAAATAATTCAACCTGTGTCTAGTCCCACTGATCCCTACGGAAGGGATTTTCACTATATCAAAAATCAGTACATTACTTTAAACTAGTATTTGCACCCGTTTTATGCACGGGATTACTTCAATATTTGAATATTATTACTAATATAAATATTTATAAATTTAAATAAATATAATTAGAAAAAATGAGTTAAAATATTTACATACCCAGTTTTGCATGTAAATATATTTTATAAAATTTTAAAATAACTAAAGAATAACTTTGAAGGAGTAAACATTACAAAATGTAACTCCTAACCATAATTATATAAATTTGTTTAGTTTTTTCAGAAGACAATATGATAAAAGAGTAATAATTAGGATGTCAAAACCTTCAAAATATGTACAATACAACTAAACAAAAAATTGACAAATTTTATACTTTTTTTTTTAAAATAGAAATGTTGTGGCCAGTGAATTCAGTTACATGTCAAATGAATAAGCTGAATGTCAAAGCCTTATAAATATGCACAAAATGGATAAATCAAAACTTGCTAATCTCAAGAAAATTTAAAGATAAAATCATAAATATATTCCCTAACAAATGATATCATATGCTTGTCACAAAATGGAATATTAGATTTTTTGTAAGCTCTAGATGGTGAGCTTCTAGTTCCTACTTATAAAACTAACGTCTACGACCAAAACAGTAAGTTATGCTCCTATAATAATAAAAAAACAAACAAAGTTTAATCTAATAATTCATTTTCAGCATGTCTAAGTACTTGTGGAAGATTAAAAAAGTCATGCTTAAATTTAAATAATATAAAAACTTTATATAGGTTAATATTTGTTAATCAAGATCTATATATAACTCGTACATCAATTTTTATATAAGTGTTTTGAAAAGTATCAACTATATTTTATATGATTAGATTTTTCATTATGTTTTTGAAAAAACTCAACATAATTACAAACCCATTTATTCTTTAAAAATATAAATAATATTATTTACAATGAAAAAGTAATTCAGTAATTATGTACATGATAATTAATATATAGACAATCAACATCTTTCAAGTGTACCAAAATTTCAAATAAATCCTTGTTATGAAGTTTGCCACCTCATTTGGTAATTAGAATTTAGCAAACCTTTTAATTAGTACATAAGTTCTAATTTCTATAGGAGCATAAATATATTTGTTTAAAGTGGAAATTATAAGAATGGTTCCCCTCCTTAATGTTACAAATAAGAAGAAAAAATATATTCTTTTCATTATTTTTCATTTCATTCCATTAATTTCTATCATTTCAAACGCACTATGGAGGCCAGACATTAACCAAGAAAGAATAATTATATCAAAATTTTTTGAGAAGTTACAAGTCTCCTAGTGATATTTCTTTGTAGTCTATCTTAAATATATAATGCAAGGAATCAGTTGATTAAAAGGACAGAAAAAAAAAAATCATAGTAAAAAAATGTTTGCCACAACTCCCTTAACACATCTAAAGTTTTATTTCTCCGTTTCTTTAACTTAAATAAGATAAAATATGACTTTAAATCAATGGCATGGATGAATATCCATCATTTGCAGCCCCATTGTAACCTTTTAGGTTCCTGCAAGGCTCAAAAATTGGTCAGGCAGACATCTGTTCTGGTGTCTTGCAAGTTTCACTACAATGACGTTCTGAAAATTCTATCTGAAATGTGCCACATGACTATGCCCGTTCGGCAATGGTTAAAGGAGAAAGGAGAAGTTATTTTTTTAAAAATAATGACTTCTGTAATTTTTTGAATCGTTCGTATCTGCTTCTTCTTGAAGAAGAAGGAGAAGTAAAATGAGAAATTGTGATTAAAGTAGAATCTTCATTTTGTAACTTCTCCTTCTAGGGGAAGTAGATTTATTTTTTCTTGACTATTTTACCTATCTGCTCATTATAGTTACATCTTTTTTATTATAATATTATAGTTAAATTTTATCATAATTATAAAATTTAAATTTAATCAAATATTTTTTTAATATAG